>PVIU01002419.1:0-173400 GCA_004026605.1 Ondatra zibethicus
CCAGGACCTATTTCTTCTGCATGTATTATCTTTTTGAGAACCGAGTCTTTTTGAATGCACTCCTTCCTAGGCCAGGAGGGATGGGGGTGGGCCTTGGACTTCCAACAGGGCAGGGCACCATGCCCTCTTTCAAGGAAGAAGGGGGAGGGAGGAGGGGTGGGGGGGTAGTAGGAGGGGACCGGGAGAAGGGGAAGAAAGGTAAAAATTTTATTTCTTTAATTATGTTCTTGAATGGAAAAAATAAAACAAAACAATGTATGGAAAAAAAAGAATTGACACTCATCTTCCATTTAGTAATCCAACTCATCTTTTGAATAAAATCTGAGTATCAATATAGGATGTTTTACCTTCTGGATCATAGGTTTGAAAAACTCTTCTGGCTTGTTCAGAAGGCGCCTCAGGGGCAACTAAAGCCATATCCTAAAAATAAAATGAATACTGTCAGTCAGCTTCAACATCATTATATTAACATTAAACACTTGGCTGACGTGGAGAAATGATGACATTTGGAGTGAGAAGTCTTTGGGTTACAATATAGCCTACGCGAGTGGCCAGAGAAACCACCAGCTCTCTCTAATGCTTACTTTTACTTCTGAAGGATGGAAATGACACTTAAACCACAGAAAATTGAGAGGATATCATGTCAACATTATAAAAGCAATTAATATAAAATACAGTATGCAAAGAACCCATAATTTGTATGTTTTATATTACTGTATTTGTAAAGAAATGTATAACTTCAAATATCTTCGAACTTTCAACAAATCAAACCTAAGAGAAAATATAACAGAATATACTCTAGTTTTCAAGGCATGGAAACTATGAGATTAGAACTGAGACTGGCCTAATAGCAAAGACTAATACAGACAATCACACATCATACTGTAATGATAAATGCCACTCCGTAAGTGGAATGTAACACATGCATAAGGTTCTGCATGTCTAATTTAGCTTCCAAGGAGACATCCTATGGCAGAGCTACTCCTTTCCCCTCATAAATCAAGTTTCTTCATCACAGTGGGCATCACTGCTCATCAGACTGCACACAGAAGCCCAGTGTTTCCTCATACAGCTTCACCGCACAGATCTAAGCCACTGTGAAATCCTAGTTCTGATGGACAAGAATGCAGAATTGAGGGCCCTGTACTTGATGTCTGGTCATAGCTTCTCTCAAGCTTTTACCTATATTTGTGTTCTGTGAGTCACCTCATCAGGGAACAGGTATTCCTTCACACTATCTCAAATCCTCGGCCAGAGCTACACAGAAAGACCTTCTCAAACCAAATCAAACCAGAGAACAAAAGACAACAGGTGTTTAGTATAAATAATAAAATTTAAAATGTTTTATGGAGAATTAATCTTAACTTCTGTCCTCACCCTTCCTTATCTCACTTATGGAAGAAGCAGTAAGTGAGTTCTCACTTGAGGTCCAACTTCCTAAGGACTGAATGGCGTGTTCCGTTTTTGTGAAAAATTAGGAATCAGAATCAAAACAAAGCAATTGCACAAGACCTTACCTATTTTTATGTATTCCAAAGAAAGATGAATAAGAAAGAGGACTTGCTAATTTGAATGATTCGGTAATATAGATTATGTTTTCTGCTTTCCATCCCAGACAGAGGCCTTCTGCATTTTCTGCTGTTCTGACCATATGCACACGCCAAGTAATGTCTTCTTTGGTTTAATTTTCAATGCTGTTCTGAATTCACAATTTAATTCCTTACTTGATGGATACATGGGCTGTGTTTAATTTTTTGCTATCAAAAAAGAATGCATCAAGCAAACGTGAAGATATAATTTCATGTAGGCTTAATTATTTTTATAAGAGAGATCTACAGCAGGTTACTGGGTCACAGGAAAAGATGCATTTGTAATTTTGGTAGAGAGTAGAGACTAGTGAATTATGTTTGCTTACTTATTTCAAACAGTGGGGGGGGCAGCGGGAGGGGACTGGGAGAAGGGGAGGAAATGTAAATTCTTTTTTTTTTGGAAAAAATAAAAGAATATGGGAAAAAAACAAACAAAAAAAAAACCCCAATGTTTTATTTTTGCACAGAGTCACAAACTCATTATGAAGCTGAGTTTGATCTTGAACTCCTGGTCCTCTGGCACCCTCCTCCTGAGTGTTGGAATAACAGGTATGCACCTCTCTCCTAGTTATAACATGCTAGGATTGAATGCAGAGCTCCATGCATGCTAGCCAAGCATTCTAACAGCCACATCACCAGCCTCTTGAACAATATTTCTTAAAACTTTCATCACCTATATAGCCTTTGTTCTTGGCTAAAGCTAGGATTGTATCCCAGCTCTCAAGATCCAGGGAGCAACTGTTAACACTGGAGATATTATTGCTTAGCTGCCTATATTCTACATTTATTCTAGTATAACCATTAACTCCTTCAACTACTCATAGCTTTCCTTCCTTCTTTCTTCAGTTCTCTTCTGTAGGAGGTGTGTGTGGACCAGTGGAGGAGCACAAGTGCCTTCCTGGCCAGGAGCAGAACAGCAGTGGAACCAACTGTGTGCAAATGGATACTCATTTTTTCTATTCACCTGTCCACTTAACCTTTTGTAGTGTCGATTAGTGATGAGGAGATGAGTTTGATGTACTCTAAGATATTCCATAGAATTCCTAAGTATTACTTAAAACTATAATCTAAATTGAGAGGAGGAAAAAATAATCAGGATTTTCTTGTCCAAAAACCAAAACTCTTTAATTTTCCCAATTTATGGCTAAAGGACATCTTCCTATGTATTTGCTGCTTTAATTTCTGTCATTGATGTTTCATAGTTTTCAGTGTACAGATCTTTCAACTCCTTGTTTTAATTATGCCTGGGTACTTTTTGGTAGCTATTATAAATTGAGGCTGTTCCCTTGATTTCTCAGGCAGTTCCTTGTTGCTATATAGGAACACTTCTTTCTGAACTTCACTCTGTTTGTTTGCTAGCTTCAACAGTGTTTCCATGAAGTCTGTAGTGTTTTCTATGTAGATCACATCATCAGCACAGTGATTTTACTTGCTCTACTCCTCTTTGGGTGCCTTTTCTCTTGCTCGATTGCTCTGGCAAGGATATTCAACACTATGGTAAACCCAAGAATGAGAGTAGACATCTTTGTTCTCTTCCACAGCTCAGAGGAAAAGTTTTCAGTATTTCACTATTGAGAATCCATGGGCTCCCTTACTGTGCTGAGGTGAGCTCCTTCTATAAAAATTTTGGTGAGAGTTTTCAATCATCTAAACATACTGAATTCTGTCAAATACTTTTGCCCCTCCTCCCACATCTAATGAGAAAATCAAATAGTTTGTATTCTTCATTCTTTTGATGTGATATGTCACATTTATTGATTAGTGTATTTTGGAATACTCTTGTAACACAATGCACTTGGTCATAGTGGGTGCTCTGTTTTATGTGCAGCTGAATTTCATGTGCTTACATTTGTTAAGGAATCCTGCATCTATGTTCACCAAGAACATTGGCTTCCTGCCTTCCCTCCTTTCCTTCCATTTGTCTTCCTGGTCTGGAAACTAAGTTCCTCCTCCCCCAGTCTCCTGTATACAACCTTGCCTGACTTTTCTTGTGGTGCTATTGTCTACTTTTGATGTCAGGGCAGTGCTGGATTCACAGAGTTTGAAAGCATTTCCCACTCTGATTTTGGGGTTTTTATTTTTTCATGAAACTAGATAGTTGTAATTATCAAGGAAATTAATTTTTCCTAGGTTACTTAATTTTTGGTATGTTATTATTCATTGTAATCCCTTATAGCCATAAAGCAGAAGAATTAACAGTGTTAAAATGTTCATACTGCCCAGGGTGATTTGTAGAGTCAATGTAATAGCTATTAAAACTCTACAATTATTTTTAGTAGAAATAGAAAAGATTTTTTTTAAATTTCCACAAAAGAGCCACAGAAGGTCCTAAATAGCCAAACAATCAGGAACACAAAGACAAATGTGGATGACAGTACAGTATTGTTAAAACAGTGTGGCATAAGACAGTTGTACAGAACAGAAAGCCCAGAAAGTAATCTTAGAATGCCAACTGATTTTAAATAATACCATCAATATAGCTCAGTGAGTAAGGTGCTTGCCACCAAGGCTGACAATCTGAATTCAGTTCCATGAACCACATGGTGGGAGGAGAAAATGGACTCTTGAAATTTTTTCTAAGTTCTGTGTGTGTGTGTGTACATGTGCGTGCACACATACACACACAAAGTAATAATTTTTAAAAATCTATTCATAGGCCCAGAGAATGGTCTCTTTAACAGTGTAGAGAAGACTGGATTTTCACAAGTAAAAGAATGAAATTAGACCCTTAGCTCACATTCCATATGAACATTATTTTAAGATGGATTAGGATTTAAATGTAACAACAAGAACTATAAAACTGCTAGAAGAAAACAATAGGGGAAAATTAAATGACATTGGCCATGGCAGTAATTCTATCATCTCACTCAAACCCTCAGGAATCAAAACCAACAATAGACAAAGGGGATCACAACAAATTTAAAACCCACTAATGAGGATATATTTGTAAGCCCTACAATCTCATAAAGGATTACTACTTTAAATATATAAGGATCCCAAATTAAGCAGTAAGAATACAAAAACTCAACTTAAAAAGTAGGAAAGTAAACGAATAGACATTTCTCAAGACACACAAAAGGTCATGGAATTCATGAGAAAAGGGGGGAAAAAAAGCTTAGTAATGTAACTCAGGGAAATGCAATATACAGCCAGAATGGAAAATCATCTCGCCACTGTCAGAAAAAGGCAAGTGCCTGCAAGGAAGTAAAGTGAGCTCCGCCATGGTAGTAAGGAATTAATGCAAAACACCCCAGCCATTATGGAAAACTGTGCAGAAGTTCTTTGAAAATCCAACAATCCAACTCTGGTACAACCCTAGGACTCAAGGTCAAAGAGTTGTCTATACGGTGAGTGAACTGTCAAGTTATAGAAACAAGTCAAACATCTCACAACAGATAAATCAAAAAAAAAATGTAGCACACAATGAAATACTACTCAATCTTGCAAAAAGAAACATGGCCATTTCCATTACTACACATAAAACTGGAAACTATTACACTACATTAAGTCAGGCATAGAAGGGCAAATCTTTCTTCTTGTCATTGATATGTAAACTCTACAACTGAACTCAGAAGCATGGACCAGAAGTTGATTACAGGAGCTGAGGGTTAGGAGGACTGGAGAGACCTGAGATCCAAGGAGGAAGAACCAGAATGAGGGAAGGTGTACCTTTCAGTTCTAGCCCATTCTATGATGAATACAGACATAGACGACTGCACATTGTAAAACTCTTAAGACGTAAATCTTAATTATCCTCCCCAAATATGATAAGAACTGGAGGTCATGGACACTAACTAACTTGATCTAAATGATTTCATAGGGTGTTTATAAACCACAACATTACTCTGCATTCCACAAATTTATATACTTATAAATTAACAAATTACAATAAAGAAGTAAAATAGTATTTAAGTAAAAGTGCAAGTAGAATAATCCATTTAGGGGAATGAGCTGGTGGATAATATAAACAAAGCATTATGTTAATACTCATCGTGAAAATTGAGAAATGTATTATTATTGTTTGTAAAGTTGAGGGAACAAGAAGGGTTACATTAACTTCCCAGCATTATAAGAAAGAACGTAAAGAAAATTACCTGATGCCTTGTGTCTAAATTCCAAGCATCAGGAAATAAACCAGCAAGATATTAGCTTGAACAAAAGAGCACACTGTGTTCCCTTGGTCCTGCTGGCAACCTTGTTGGGTAAAGTGCTGTGAAGAAGCACAGTTCCTAGCACAAAGACCCACGGCTGAGGGATCCACACAGAAAATTGGGCAGCACGTTAATATTCAATGTATTTGTGCACCAAATTTGAACAGAAATACAAAATGTTACTTAATTTAGTGTGTTTTATAATCCTAAAAGAAAACACTTCAGTGAGGGTATAATTCTCAAGTTTCATATTTTACAACAAGGAAGTAAACCAGAACTTCCCTGGATAATTTTATAAGTATGAAGAGGACTTCATCACTCAGATTTTCTACTTCTAATATTTTATTATGATAAGAGCTCTTGAGCTTCACATTTAGCATATTCCCAATCTCTCAATCCACATACCCATAGTTTCTCTTTTTTTCTTCTCTATTCCCTCATTCTTACTTTGGCTCAACTATTAGTTGGTAAAGAAAGACTTAGTCAACCAGGCGGTGGTGGTGCATGCCTTTAATTCCAGCACTCGGGAGGCAAAGGCAGGCGGATCTCTGTGAGTTTGAGGCCAGTCTGATTTATAAGAGCTAGTTCCAGGACAGGCTCCAAAGCTACTGAGAAAGCTTGTCTCAAAAAACCAAAACCCAAACCAAAAAACCCAAAAAACCCAAAGACCAAACAACAACCTCCCCACAAAAAAAAAAAAAAAAAAAGAAAGACTTAGTCTAGGTCACAGTCTAATAGATGAAAGAGAAAAATATTATGGTGTGGGAGGTCCTTCTGTCTGTGTGTTGCTTTTATTGGTTAATGAGTAAAAAACTGCTTTGAGCCCATGGCAGTGAAGAACAGAATTAGGCTGCGAAAGCTAGGCTGTACTGGGAGGAAGGGCGGAGTCAGAGAGAATCCATGGAGCCACCGGAAATAGATGCTGGGAACTTTAGCTGGTAAGCCACCACCACGTGGTGATACACAGATTAATGGAGATGGGTTAAATTAATATGTAAGAGTTAGCCAATAAGAAGCCAGAGCTAATGGGCCAAGCAGTGATTTAATTAATACAGTTTCTGTGTGACTATTTTGGGTCTAAGCTAGCCGGGTGGCCAGGAACCAACAAGTGGCCGCCCCCCTCCAACAATATTACTTAAGACATTTTTATAAATATTTAATTATCTTAACAAAGTTAATCTAAAATGAGGATCAAATATATAGCACTAACCCTCAAATCTCCCATTTCACCACTGAGTTCTAATTAAAGGGATTGTAATGATGGAATTCTACGTCACTCAAGTTATCACTTATTTGTATTTTCTTCATCTCTAGTTTAACCATTTAGGAAAAAGCTTCAATAGGAGAAGCATCTGAAACTCTAGATTCTCTCAGGAGGAAAACATCACAAACACAAGAATCTGATAAATTCAGTTGCAGTTACCACCAAAATTACTATTGTTCTAAAACAAGATCTCTATAGTAACATGACATAGCCAGAAGCTCTGGCCACAGCAATGTTAGGGTGAATCATCTGTTCTCAGCCCATTCGCTAGTCAGCAGGGATTACTGGAGAACACAGCCTTCAAGACCATCTAGACCATTCCCAGTTACTCAACTGGTGATGTTCTGTAGCAGAGAAGCAGGGACTGAGATGAAAGGGAATACCCAATATCCCACGGTCAGGAATCTGAATTATGTGTCTCTGTCTCATGAAGTACTTTATGTACTATCAGCATAGTTATTTGATTGCACTAAGTCTTTTTAGAATGTAACTTTACCTGTTCTAAATGTGTGCTGAACTACAAGGCCTGTGTTTTAGTCAAGCCAGAAGCTTCATTGCTAATGTCCAAGGTACCAACTATAAAATGATTCTCCTGTAAACCAAGACTGCTACTATATTTGGACTGCCTTTATCTAGAAAATAATCTTTCAAATTACACCACTTAACATGAATAATACAGTTAAGAATTAAAAAACAAAACAAGGCCTGGCGGTGGTGGCACACACCTTTAATCCCAGCACTTGGGAGGCAGAGATAGGCGAATCTCTGTGAGTTCAAGGCCAGCCTGGTCTACAGAGCAAGTTCCAGGACAGACTCAAAGCTAAAAAGAAACGCTGTCTCGAGAAACCAACAACAAAAACAAGAATAGGTAGTTATATAGCCAAAGACGTCAAAGTTAGATCAAAAATGTCGACCAAGATTTCAACAGGCTCATTCAGGAATAGTCATACATTAGATATGTAAGGTATTTCCTTATATATACATAAAATAAAATAAAATCTATTTCTTGTAATAAATTTGAATGACTATACTCTTTTCTCTCAATAAATAGCCAGAGCTGTGGACTCAACTGCTGACTAGAGAAATTTAGACTGATCAGGACAGACAGCTTTAAGGCCCCCGGAGGGGTAGATGCTTCATGATTCTTTAGGCAATCACTTGGACTCTCTTAAGACAACAGATGAGGGAGACAGCAGAATCTTAAACTGCTAATGGGAATTGGCCTAAAATATGTCAAGTAGTTAGGGAGACTATTGGTTAATACATGTTTTTAATACTCAAATAATTGAAAATGGTTAATTTGTATAAGCTTCTCATCAAACTTTCAAGGAATTTCAATATTTTCAAAATTATTTTTATATTTTGGGAGACAAATGTTAAGGTTATGATTTACTCTAAAAAATAAATACATGTCTTAAACTTATTCCTTAAATCTGTAGTGGGTAAGTTATGAAATGTAAACATTAGCAGAAATAGCAAAATCTAAGATAAATGGATGGGATGACCAAACAAGGCTAATACAGAAGCAAACTATTACAAAATGCTCATGGATTAATCTTCATGAGTTTTATCTAATAATTAAAGATACATAAAAATGAATTTTTCTCACAACACTAAACATTAACAGTATAAAGCACTTTACTTATTTTTCATTAAAACAGAACTGGACAATTTTAAATCACCTCAAAAGGGGTCTCCTCCCACTTATGTACAGTGAGTGTTCTTCCTAACGCTGCACAGAGTGCCACAGAGAAGCCAGCCTCTCGGTAAGAGGACTATGGTGTTTCTCCTTTGCATTAAAGCATACATATTTTCTGTTTAAATAGTAATATTTATTCGTATGCTCTTCCCTGATAAAAAAGTACTTTATTATAGGAAAAGTCAAAGATGAGACTGTGAGTTTGTGTGCACGCATACACACACACACACACACACACACACACACACACACACACACACACACACACACACACACACACAGAGGGAGAGAGAGAGAGAGAGAGGTTGATTTTTATAAGCCCAAACCAGAACAAAATCAAAACTATAAAAATCACCCCAACCTTGAAAGAATATTTAAAATGAGTTTAAAAAGAATTTAGTCCCTGTTTTTTTTTTTTTTAAGACAAAATTTCCTCAGTACATAGGTTCCTACCATTTTTTTTTATATTGGATTAGCAATGTATAGGCCATACTTAGGTAAAATGAACAAAAAGATCATCTAATAATACCTAAAAAGATATCTGATAATATCTAAAGTATTAATTTAAAATATATAGTTCTGTTACCAATGCATATTAACCTCATAATTAGTTCTCAAAGAAGAAATTAAGAAAATGCTCCAAGTAATTCGTCCTTAAACCCAATTATGTAAAAAAGACAAAGAATCACGAGTGAAAATGATAGTTAGAAAAGAGCAAGCTAAGTGGGCAAATGCCTGGTTGCTCAGCTTGGCTACCCTGCAGTCTTCTGGTACGCAAACACGTTTTATGAGAAGACTCGACTTGTGGTTCTGAGAGAAATGCACTAATTAAGGAAGCATGGAGCAGTCACTTCCACAAAGAGAATACTGAACATACATTATCATCCATTATGCAGCCCTGTCTAATAAGAACTAGCTTTACTTTCTGATAGTAAAGGGAACAATTCAAAAGACAAGGTGAGTTTAAGCATGGTTTCATGGGACTTTCTCTTGTTAGGAAGTTGTCAACACAGGCACCAGAGAGAGGGCTGGAAACCCATGCCCACAGGGTATATTCCCTTTGGCAGATCTAAAGGTTTTGTTCTGCCAAAGCTCAGATGGCTAGCATGAAAAATTCTCCATTCAACTTAGTAGGAGTTAAGTTTCCTTCTTGAAAGAGTCCATTTACTTACTGCATCTTACCTACCTACCTCCCCATTAGAGGGCCCTGTGGGAACTCTGCCGCCTGACTACTTTGCGGTTCCCATAAGCTCCCGCGGGGAGATTCTATGACATTCCCCTAAGACAAGAATCAATCTCCAGTCCACACAGGGAGGCTTTAGTGAGTTTCTCCAGCAGACTCTCTAAGATACTGTGTCAGTGGGAACAGGATCACCTTTGCTTTTCACACAAGCTCGCGTTTAGTTAGAGCTTAAAAGGACCACTAGTATATCAGAAAAGATGAGTTATAAAACACAGCAGAAAGTTCAAATTTAAAATCAGAGAAAATTCCATAAAATATGTAATAAATTTTCAATATGGTTATCTAATAAGTTCATAAAATGATTAAATTTATTTAATTATTGATTTTCAATAAAATCAGCTTGTAATAAAAATTTCTTACAATTATATAAAAAGTTTCTCTCTTGTGGGTCAGAAAGAGACACCAACATCACCGAAATAGGTTCAAGGCCACGGAGCAACTCATACACGACATGATGACTACTGAGTTCAGAATCACAGTTTCCACAGTGTCATTTGTTAAAAGTTTCAGTCAGTTCAGATCTTATCAAAGGAAAACCCCAGTCAGATGACAGGCTACTTCACTGGAGAGAGAACCACAACAGCAATCCTAACCGTGTTACTTATTTTGATGCTGCTCATTTATGGCTATTTGTCAAAGTTCTTTTATTCAGTAATATTGGAATCTCAGCTGACTAAACTGTTATTTACAAGCATTAGAATTGGTATTTAAAAGACTCCACAACAAATTTAGGGAAATCATAACATTTAACAAACAGCACTTGCTTTAAAATGGCCCACGGCTAGAAACTAGGCCATGCGGGGCTCACAGCACTGCCACAGTGTGCAGTCAAGACTGTCTACACTTCTCACGTCTCCTATACTTCAGTTAAAACTGAATGATGATCTGACCTAAGTAAAAACAGTGTTGTAAGATGACCTTTTCTAAAAAAGATTTTTATTTATTTTAATTGTATGTATATTAGGGTCTGCATGTATGTTGGTGTACCTCACGTATGCTTGGTGTCTGCTGAGGTCAGAAGAGGATGTTGATCCGCAGGACCTGGAGTTTGACAGTTGTTAGTTGCTATGTGGGTGCTGGGAATCAAACGGTCCTCTTCAAGACCAGCAAGTGTTCTAAGCTGCTGAACCATCTTTCCGTCCTCTTAAAACTGCTAACAATTTATTAGATTCAATTATCGTATTCCCTTATCTCATTTACTTAAAATTTATAGTTTTCCACTATTCACAACAAAGTATCACATGAAGCCAAGAACATTTTGATAATTCTAGGATAAATACTAGTTCAAAGTAAGTGATAATTACCATTTGTTCAATAGGTTTTCTATAAATATAAAATACAATAAACTCAATTAAAAAAAACACAATCAGAAAACCAAAGTTCTAATTCAAAATAGATAAATAGATATAAACTACAATGTAGAAAGCTTAACTAGATTCTTGTTTGGGGTAAAAAGTTGCAAAAAAAAACTTCCTAGGGTTGCTCAGGCAGTTATTATTATATCCATGGTGAAATTAGGCTGGATTTTTCATCTTGCACCACCTCTCTCTGCACTGTACAATTTACCAGTATAAATAACACCTCTTTTGGAGTCAGAAAACAAAGACGTACTATTATAAATACTAAGCTATTAATTTCAAACTAAGCCCATTATTTTGGTAACACATATAAAAAGGTGTCTAGTGGGTTAGAAATAAGGGTAGAAAACATAATAAAATGAATAAATACAAACTATAATTTGCAATAAAACTGAAACCTCGATGTAAAGGAGTTTTTCTTTTTTCCTAGAAAAGAAAGTGATGGAAAAGTTGGTCATTAAATCTATGACTCATTAAATCTATGGGTCAAGATCTTTGCTTATCTTTAAAAAAAAACTTTGCTTATCTTATAGGTAAATATGTGAATTCTTATTTAAAAATATATAAAAAAAAATCAGCCAAAAGTATTAACTACTTGACACTGGCATATTTTCAGTGTCATCCATGAAATTATGTATTGTGAAAAATGTGATTTTTTTAAAAAAAATATACTACAAAGATTCACTACATAAACATTGGAATATCATTGGTTTAAAATATTTTAAATAACAAAACACATAGAAACTAAGTGTTATTACTGAATGAAATGCCAGTTTGCCCTTTAGCTTAATTTTAGCATGTAGTTACAATTTCCTTCTTAATTTTCAGAGTGAAGCACAACATAGCTGCCATTTCTATTTACAAAGAGTCCAACACATAAAGCTTACATTTTTGCAATAATTTAATGGCATATATACAGAACATATAAAACAATCTAGAAATTAAGATAAGCTTCTCATTAGCTGTTTAAACCAAGACTTCAAACTACATCTGTAATGGCAATTATTTTTAGTAAAGTAAAGTTTAGTTCTGTATGTTTCAATCTTCTATAATTTTCATAAAATTTCTTTCAGTCACTTGTGTATTCAATGTTATTACTAATACCTGTTAAATTATTAACTAGCTTGATACAAATCCTTTCACACCATAGAGAAGATTAAGTTTTATAGGTTATTACTTGGTGTTCAGACAATTTATATTTCTGTTTACTCAGGCACACAAAATTAGAAGTGAGCTTTCCCTCTTAAAAATCTTTCTTTTAGAATAAAAATGGGACTTGGGCCAAATGTTCTGACTGTTATTTAGAACAATGTTTATAGCATGTATTATCTATAATAGACTGTCTCCTATCAGTACCCTTGGAAGAAAATTCAATATGGAAGTGATAACTGAGTAGCTTATGACCTAGTTCTCTACATATTTGTCTTCCATGTTAAGCAAACTCTTTGAATCATAAGTGAGCAAATTAAGAATAACAAAGTTCTAACACCTATACAACTCATTGAACATGGATATGTCAGGCTGGTGCCTATATAGAACCTTTGCCCCTAGGCTCTAGCATCTTTGGTAAAGGTACCAGTACCTTTAGGTACACTACCAAAAGAGAAATGTAAACACCAACTCAGCCACAAACCCTTTGATCTACAACGGTGTTTTGCTTACAAGATGTGGTGGGGCAATGGTGGCACAAAACTGTATAAGTAATCAATCAATAACTGATTTGACTTAAGGCCCACTCCATGAGACAGAACCTATACCCAGCATACTTGGACTGCCAAGAACCAGAGATTAGATAACCCAGGAACCTAGGGTAAAAACCAAATAATACTGGTCTAACAAAAGAAACAACAACAACAAAATCTACTAATGATATTCTGTTATAGATCAGCGCCTTGTTCAGCCATTAGCAGAGAAGCTTTCTCTTGCAGAAGATGGGAACAAATAGAGACTCACAGTCAGATATTACGCAGAGAGTGAGAGGCCTTGGGACACTCAGTCCTAAATGGGATGTCTCCATCAAATCCTTCCCCTCAGAGCTCAGGGACCTTGAGGAAGAGGTAGAAAGAGGATAAAAGCCAGAGGGATTGGAGAATGCTAATGAAACATGGCCCTCTAAATCAATACAGGCAAAGCTCATGTGAACTCAGAGAATGAAACAGCATGCACTGGGCCTGCACCAGGTCCTCTGTGCATACATTACAGCTTCCAGTTGAGTGTTTTTATAGGATTTGTGAGTATGCAAATGGGTGGGTCTCTCATTCTTATGCCTTTCGTTGGGCTCTTTTCCTTCTGTTGGTTTGTCCTGTCCCACTCCAAAGTGACAGTTTTTGTTTTGTTATATTAAAAAAAAAAAGAATGAAAGAAAGACAATCGAGCCACTAGGGTAAAGCTTAACAACTAAACTGTCATTTATACCTACCTGTTGGGAGGTATTTCTAACAGAGTGACACTGGGTTTATCAACCACTCCAGGGCAGGCCTCATCTTTAGGAGTGGTTGACCAACATATAATGGACTCCATAATTGGTTTTTTCTTTTCTTTTTTTTGGGTATGTTTTTATGTGGTTAGAATTTGGCGTTTTGTTTTCTTAGTTTTGGGAGTTTTGTTGTATTGGGTTTAAATTTAAAGAATTTAGAGCTGGGTGGGTGTACGGAGGGGTAAAGGATCACGAATGATCAAGAATATGATCAAAATATATTTAGATTTAAAAATTATAAACAATAAAAATATTAAAAAATAACATAGTTGTCAAATACACAACTTTTCATCTCTGAGGTCTAATCATTAGACATGCATATCTCATTAGACATTTCTATCTGTCTACCAAACCTAAAAGCATCACCAAGACCTGTCATTTTACCTCAGGAAGTAAATCTCTCAGTCATGCACTCCACTGCATACTAGTACCCTGAAACAAATCAGAAAGGGCCCACTTTGGGGAAGGAAAATAACAGGTTAAGGGTGGAAGAATAGGGAAAGACATATTTTAAAGGAGAGGTGTAGAAAACAGGGCAGTTGAAAGGGGGAAATGAGGGGGGAAAGAGTTTAAGTAGGAAATGGGATGGAAAGGTAGGGCAGAAGAGGGTAATTATAAGTCATATGAAAACTCATTTTATAAGCTTCCTAAACACACACACACACACACACAAATAAGTTCATAAATCATAGGGGTTAAATTCACATTATCCTACACAATGGATAATGTTCCTAGCTCTAGACTGCCAAATAAAAAGCCTAATGCCAAATGAGGGGTGCTTCCCCTTAAGCTGTTGGTCATGGAGTTCCCAGGGACCAAATAAAAAGCCTAATGCCAAATAAGGGGTGTTTTCCTTCAAGTAGTTGGTCAGAGTTCTCAGAGACCCCCACTCCAAACAATATAATCTATCGGCAGTGCTCTAGATTGCTCACATGATGGTGACAGCCCACTGTTGAACATACTACACACTTTGGTCACAGGGCATGGAGAAATCAAGCTGGTACTGAAAAAGAAGTTTCTTCCCCGAGGGATAGCTTTCACAGTATTTATGGGAAGAATCTAAGTAGGCTTCTAGAGAGAAAAGTCATTAACAGTCTCATGCAGCTGTAGATACTGTGAGCTACAATGATGACCAGCTTGGAAAGGTAAGTCCAGAAGTGCAATTGTGGCAAAGATGCTATAGGGATAACCAATTGCTTTCTGATTAGATTTAAGGTCTGCTCCATGAGAGGAAATGGATGTGCGATATTATAAATATCTGACCAAGAATCCATGGCTGGCAAGAACAGAGGCCTCAGGTGTCCTGCGGCGATTTTCTGAAATACAAATGTCCATCTTAGAGGAAAGCTCCTTAAGATTCAGGGTATTCTAGAGGGAAAATTTTTAAGACTCCATAAATAAACAACATGGAAGCTTCAGAAAGTCCCTAAAATTGACCAAATGCACTAGGCCCCTTACTCCCTCAGCTTATAGAAGCACAAGTGACTGCTAAAAGACACCCGTGGACCAGCTGGCCTGCTTGAAAGGGAAAGATGAGACAAGCTGCCTGGAAGTGGCAGAGACCAGTAAAGCTACCTGGAAAAGAGATCCTATTAAGCTGCCTAAAAGTTGTGCAGAACTTCAGGTTTCCAGCTTTCATGAATTGCCACTTAGGTTGGGGTGTCATCCATGTTGGGATGAGCTTTTGGTGATACAGCTGCTTGGGGGTCATTTTTGCTCCTTTAAGTAACAACTCACCTACTCTGACTCCAGTAAGTAACCCCCATAAAGCCTACCGGTTTACCAAATTGAACTCTGGTGGTATTCTTACTGTGGTACCATCTGTAGTGAATAGATATTTGTGCATGTCATCCCACAATTAGGAGTGAACTTAATGCTATTATTTTGCTAAATGGACACAGTATCAAACTTCCTCCTCCTAAATATGTATATAGATTTGGGCAGTTCTGAGTCTCAACAAAGGAGCTTAAAGTGACGAGAATAAGTGTCTATGAAGTACTTAGCCATAAAAGGGATGGTAAGAACCAGAGGGTGGCAAGGACCATACCAAATAGTTGTCTTCTGGACATGACAGGGTCAATGAACTCGCAAACACACAGCAGTTATGTTGTAGATAGAATATTAGCTGAAGATGTGTTACATACGCTTATGCTGTAGAACTTTTGTTTAATGATGCAAAGATGTGCTGCATTCTTTTATGTTGCCTTTGCTTAACTCTGTGAAGCTGTGTTACTCTGCCTGTCTAAAACATCTGATTGATCTAATAAAGAGTTGAATGGCCAATAGCAAGGCAGGAGAAAGGATAGGTGGGACTGGCAGGCAGAGAGAATAAATAGGAGAAATCTGGGAAGAAAAGATCAAGGAGCGAGAAAAGAAGGGCCAGCCATCCAGCCACACAGCCAGACATGAAATAAGAATGAAAGAAGAGATATACAGAATAAGAAAAAAGTAAAAGCTCAGAGGCAAAAGGTAGACAGGATAATTTAAGTTAAGAAAAGATGGCTAGAAATAAGCTAAGCTAAGGCCGGGAATTCATAAGAATAAATTTCCATGTATATTTATTTGGGAGCTGACTGGCAACCCCCCGAAAATTGCCTAAAGAGTAATAAAACGCAACAGCTACACAGCTGTGGTTACCTACATAAGACCTGCAGAGGATCAAGCCAGCAAACCACACTCTAGCATGACGGCAAGAGGTGTTTATGCCCTCCCAACCCTCAGCGGAGAAGCTACATAGAGTGCGGAGGTAAGGGCCAGTTCTCTTAGGGGTTGGTCCCTAGTAGACAGACTATGATATAGCGGATGCCCATAGCCCCTGACATATGGGCAGCACAAACTAATCTCAGTGGATTATTTAAAAAAAAAGGGGAGGGGGGTGGAAAGGAAGGGGATAGATTATTCACAAGAAGTTAGAAGAAGGAATGGGTATATGTATGATGATAAAAATACATTGTATGCATGCATAAAATCTCAAAGAATAATAAAAAAATTACCCTGGATGAAATTATTCCATTATTAATTATAACACTGAAAATATGATAAAAATTTGTTTTACCAATCACCTGGGTTATTTTTCAACATGTTTGTCTTCTACAACTACCCATAGTGATCTGTTGAAAATGCAAATTTAAACTTGTTCTTTGTTTTACCATTCCTAAACTTGTACCAGCCAAATTTTTCCCAAGTGTAGTGGCTAAGGAGCAATGCAGCGCACTGACTTTCCCGCATTATCTCAGCCTGCCTCCCGGACTGTGAGCCCCCAGCCTTTCCTTCCAGCCTTGCCTTCTGCACTCATTTATTTGCCTCACCTTTTCTAAGGAGCAAAAGTTCTTGCTCCCTTCCCCAGTTTAATCTCACTGATACCCCAGTGCTCACTTTACATATTAATTCTTCTAGGAAACAGCTCGGGTTTTCAAAACTCAGATAAATTCCCAAGGTATTATGTACCTGACTCTTGAAAATTTCTGAATGTGGAGACTTAGCCATAGTCTCCTCCTTTGGGATACACACACACACCTCCACAAAAGCAAGAACAATGTCTGTCTGTCTGTCTAACACTGTACTCACAGCACCTGGCATAATTCCAGGCACAAACTATCTCTAGAAAACATTTGATAACTGAGCACAGGAAAAATGAACACACCTGCAGCCCACATACAGTGCAGAGAAGAAACAATGCTTCCTTATACGCTGCTGACATCTATGAGCAAAGAGCAAACAAGTCTAAATAACTCCAACCAGTAAAAACCCAGAGACACAGAACCAGTCTTATAGAAATAATTTCATAGGACAATTTTATATAACTTCATAGTTTATTTCCAATAAACTCGGGGGGGGGGAGAAATTTATGTTCTTTTGTTTCCTTGGGGTCATAGGCTATATAAAGTGAATAAATTAAGCATAAAATAACAGACAAAAATTCAAAGCAAAACAAAATAGCCAAAATATGGCCAAAAATGATAGTTCAAATATAGAAGTATTTAAAAAACATCAAACCAAATAGTGAATGGTTTCTTTTTATAATTCTATGAATAGCAAAACTTTCAGCATTTTTTTATGTAGTGAAGAATATACAGATACTTTATATTTTAAAATATCCAAAACTGAACCCAATAAATGGTAATAGTTTCATTTACTATTTGTGCAGCTTTCCACTGAGGCAGGAAGCCTTGGTCTATATAGCATCAGCCTTGGCTATATGAGAGCCCAAGTTCCCCCATGCACACAAACCCACTTGGATAGTATTGTCAGTTTTTCTAATGTTAGAGAATGGGGTTAGAGATAAAATAATTGTTTTAAAAACACATTTCGTGTAAATTTAAACTGCTTTTCTTTTCTAGAAACATATACTGATGGAATATGTGTTCAGAATTACGAGTTTTCTGTTTTGTGAGTTTGACTTTTTCCTCCTTACTTTGAGAGGGAAACAGCAAGTTTCAGACTTAAGATAATGTATCAGGATGGCCTGTATTTCATACAGCTTCACTCATGGCCTGTCCGTGTTCAAGTAACATGGACCTTAATCTACATCTATAAGCACCTGAACTTTGGCCAGCACAATAAAAGCAGGAAGAAAATAAATATAAATTGAGATTATCAGTTCAGTGAAATTTATAAAATTTTTACAGAAGCAACCTTACACTGGAAGAATCATGCTACCAAAGTCTCCTGGAATAATCAGAAAAGTGCATTTGAGTAAGAGACCTTGAAAATATAGACTTTTATATCCCCCCCTTGTTACTCCAACATCTGATTGTTGCTGAATAATGAACATGCCCACAGTAGTAACAAGTACTTAGATTTACTGAATGCTTGCTCACCTTGTGCTAGACACTGTTCAGTATTTTAGAGTCAAGGCTGACAACACTTCTAAGAACTAGGTACTATTATGAAACCCTACTTTGAACACTGAAAAGAGGCCAGGGTATGTTGAGAAGAAGCACAGCTAGGGTTTAAATGAAGGTATCTGATGGCAAAGCTCCTACACCCAACCACTGTGAAAAATACCACGTCTTCTTAACAAGTAAGATTTAGAAACAGTTCTATATAAGAATCTAAAAGCCAAAGTTGTTTCTTCCACATCTCAGTGATTTCTGAACAAACAAAACAAAACAAAAAGCAGAGCTCTAGAGTTAGCAGAGATAAAGAAATGGCAACTGAGTCACGAAGGAGTTTATTGAGATTACTGCGAATTTAGCAAAGTAACAGTGTTTTCTGTAGTGCGAACTGATAAGATTTTTGGAAACATTGCATTTATCACTGGCTGGACTGTCATCTGAACAAAGATCAAACTAAATATGGACATACAGTATTACGTGTTGCCTAGTATCATTCTGAAGAAAACGAAGTCCCTACAAGCCTACCTTGGCAAAAAACACGGTGAGGTGAGTTTCGCTGCCAACAATCCAAATAGGGAATTTTGGAGATTTCAAGTAAGAACCAACCTAGAATAAATTCAGCAAAGTAAAACAAATAAATAAAAAATTTATGCTGCCCCTTAAATATTTGTTCAGAATTATGTGAAACATAACAAAGATTTCTAATTCAGATTTCTTACCCACAGAGGTTAAATGCTGACTACAGAAGGGAACTAATCCTAAACTTACATTGTGTCTTTAAGCCGGACCACAGCAATGCAGATCTTCATGCACACACATGTATCACTTTCAGACTTTGCTACATTCTCCAGATAGAACCTCAGTAATTTCAACTTGGCACAAAGCTAGAGCCATAAATTTATAAATACTTTATAAGGTAATAATTGTAAATCAATAACCAAGATAAGGGGAAAAGATAAGGGCACCCTTTTTCTTAAAGAGTTTAGGCTAATCCAATAACCTCCCCAAAGAAAAAGTTTACAGTATAAAACATTCAAGAATATAAAGGACTTCTGCTATTTGACTTCATGGAAAGTTCAAGGTTCTATAACATACACTGTATCTTTTTTTGTTGTTTTGTTTTGTTTTCTTGAGACAGGGTTTCTCTGTAGCTTTGGAGCCTATCCTGGAACTCACTGTGTAGATAAGGCTGGCCTTGAACTCACAGAGATCCACCTGTCTCTGCCTCCTGCCTGGGCCATACATAGTATCTTTAAAATAAAAAGCCATACTTACAATTTGCCTGCATATATATACAAGACTGTGCTCCTCAAAAAGGTTTTATGTCTATATATAATACTGTGCCAAAAAGACTTGCATTTTATTTGTGACTGAGATAAAAAGTGCATTTTGAATAAATAAAACAGATTCACACAATCCATCTTGTTCACACTAACCAATTCTACACTTCCATGAGGACATGTCCCTTAAAACCGACTAATGCTACCAATCTAGCTTGCCCTCCTTTCTCGTGCAGACTGACTGTGTAAGAGTGCTCCTCGGAGCACTAAGGCCAGTTATTCTTCCTATCCTCCCCTTGCTTCAGCACCACCACAGCCCTGAAAACAGGAACTCTTGTATTCCTTTGTCCTGTGAAAGTAGGGATGAGTTTGACAGGCTAACACGAAACAGAAAGCCGTCAAGTAGGAAGGATCATTTGAGGACAGCAGAGAAGGAAATGAGTGAAGGAAGGCATAGCCTCAGTTAGTGTCAAATGGGGCTGCAGAGAGAAGCAACAAGAGATGTTACTAATGGGAGCAGAGAGGCACACGGTGGCAGGACCTGGCCTGAACTTAAGCACCAACCACAGAGCTACATACAGGTGGTCTGACTTCTAGACTAAGACTCTGTCACACAGTGGACAGTATAGATACTGCTTAGTTTCCCTTAGGAAAAGCATGTGCATTTCACTTAAGGTAGAAGGTTAAAAAAAAATGCAGCAGGAACAAAGGATAAATGAATGCTGACCTAACAGCATATTTTATGATTAAAAACTCCATCACTAGAGAACATAATATTATCCTTATTTTGGAAATCAAACTGGTAGCCCTCCAATACTTGAACAGAGAATTACAATTTGACCATGTAATTTCACTCCTGAGTACACGGTAATGTAAAATCATATGCCTATAAAAACATGTGCAGACAAATGTTCACCATAGCTAAATTGGAAATTGTCACTCTAAAGCATTAAGAATAGAGAAGATTCCTATTATTCAATTCTTCATGACAGAAGCTAAGTTTAAAGTTTTACAATATTAACAGGTTCTTTAAAATGTATAATTTTAAACATCCATCAGTTGATGGATGGAAACAGAGTTGACACATTATAAAACAGTGATTTCAACCTAAAAGAAAATAAGTGCTATTACATGCGTGGAGGAGCCCATGAGGTCAGAAAGCGGAGCTGGGTGTCTAGAGCCAGGAGGAAGGGAACAACTGCTGGGCAGAGTTTCTGTTGGTGGTGAGGGAAACATTGCAGAATTAGAAAAGGGTGACTGCCTAGCCTCACGAATACAGAAAACAATGGAACTGTATATGTATGCCAAATGGTAATAGTTATGAAATGTGTTATTTTGTATTTATTGGGTTCTTTTGCTTTTGTTTTTGTATTTTTTTTCGTCAGGGTTTCTCTAAATAACAGGCCTAGATATCCTGGAACTCACTCTGTAGAACAAGCTGGCTTGAACTCACAGAGATCAGCCTGCCTCTGCCTCTCCATTGACGGCATTAAAGGCATGCGCCACTACTTCCTGGCTCTCATCTTTAAATACAGTTAAAAGCACCATTCTTTCTGTGTGTATAGGAGGGTTATAAATAGGTGCCACTTCATTTATGGTCCTGTATGTGTTCAAAATAAGTAAGATGGTAATTTCTTTATTAGAAAACAATGTTATACTCTCAAAGAATGGAGAAATGTTTAGATTTTTATAATATTTATACAAGCATAATTCATTTCCTTTATGCCATTTCTCTATCTCGCAACATGTATGTATATATGCTGACTGAGAACTTACACACAGCATTTTAGAAACCGACAGTTCAGTTTGGATGCCCTACTTAAGCAGACCAGCCAGTCTGCTTTAGGGACAGCTGATTAAATTCGTTCTGCACCACAGTCTTTCTTTTCATAGTCCTCACACAGTAGGTAGGATCAGCCTATTTGCCCATGTGTCAGGCGCCCAACAAATAGTCACAGCCTTACAGCACAGAGCCACTGGAATGACTCAAATCAGCATATCATAAAAGCCTAGGGAACCTAGTTAATGCCATCCCACTAGCCATGTATAATCTGCACCCGCAGCTCCAGCCTGCTGATACCCTGTCCCCAGGATGGAAGCCATTGGTGGCTGAGTTGTCAACTCAGATCTCTTTACCTCTCACTTATAAACAACAGTGCATTGGGGCAATAGAAGAATCCTGTAAGAGTCTAATACCATTGGTGAAGAGAAGAGAAAACAAATTCAAGATTTTAAGAAAGAAAAAAAAAGTAGAAAGTCACCAGAGAAGCCAGTCATTCCTAGCAAATAATGTGAAAGAGTAACCGAGGGCATGCTAGAAAGACGGCTTTCCTGTTAAAGGGTAACTGAGGGAATGTTCAGAAATACATACAATTTAAAGAACCTTAAGTTCTGATACAATTTAAGACCAACCCAAGGGAAGAGCCAGCCACTTTTTTAAAGAGCTGGGACATTCGACATAGATATAGTGAGTACTAGGATCTATCAGGCAGAAAAGGGCTGAGTGTCTCTAGTAAATGACAGGCCACCCGTGTGGCTGGGACATAGCAATAGAGGGAGCAACACTGACATAATGACAGGATCCAGATGAAGACTTTATAGTCTACATGGATATGGGGTTTAACTGAGAAATGTCCCCCTTAAGTACATGTATTTCAACATTTTGCTCCCAGTTGGTGGTGCTATTTGGAGTTTATCAAATTTTTAGCAGGTAGAGCCTTTTTGAAAGATGTGTATCACTGGAAAGCAGTTTTAAAGTTTATAGCTTTGGCCCACTTTCTGTTCTCTTTCTCTCTGCTTCCTGTGGGTAATGGTATCTCTGCTTCCAGCTCTCCCACCATGGCATGTCTCCCTAAAATGATGGACTCTCCCTCTGGAACTGTAAGTCAAAATAAATCCTTTCTTCCTTAATGCCTTTGGTCATGGTATTTTATCACAGCAAAAACTAAACAAAAAAATTTAAATATTTCAGAATACAAAATCACCATAACTGGTCACATGTAATATAAGTGTGTGGGTGGGGTGATCAGCGGTGTACACTTCCCTCTGGATAAATGAGTGTGTGTGGACTGGAGGTAGGGAACTCAGTTTGAATCTCTGATTGCCGGTCTGTCCTAGAACAGTGTTAATTTGTCTAACTAAAATGACTGAAAATGAAGGCGTCACTATTGTTTACAGGTACAGCTTAGAAGGAAGGTAAGAATAGATCCTGCGCAGTTCTTACATCTACACCATCTCTGTTTACATTTCGTCATGAAGGAGGAATGTTATCTTGACAAAGAATAACAGGAACAGTAAGGAGTGCACTTGCACGCGTGCACACACTCACAGAGAGCGAGGGGGGGAAAGGGAGGGAGGATAAGATACTTGTTAATGTTACTGAAAATCATGACCATCATAACCATTGTATGAAATAAATACTTAAAATCAAAAACCACACAAATCTACATCATCTTTGTCTAAGAATATGATGTCTTTTAAGAGAGAAAACTGATGTAAGCTTCATCTAAAATCACTGTAATATTTAATGGTTATCGAGGACTGCACAGGAAGGTGCCTCAAATCAAAGATGAAGGTTCAAGGCAGTTCCCTAACCCCAGCACACACGTTAAAACGGCTTAAAAGTGTATTAGAGTCAACCATATATATTTTCATTTTTTATGTTATTTTGTTCCGTGCTCTGTCACTCTTTCCCTTCGAAGGAAAATGCAAATGATTGGCTAGTTTAATTTCTTTATACTTCGTCAGTTTAGGTTGGGAGTTCTGCAGGGAAGCAAGACGGTGATGAGTGGTGACAGTCAGAAGTTGAAGTTGGTTACCATAAGAATGAAAACACTTTCCACAGGGCACACATACTCAAATCCTTCAAGACATTTACCTTACAGTATCGCAAAGCTTCCATTAATGTTAAGAATCCTACAGCTGCTTGTTCATGGATACCGAGAAGTTCTGCAAAAAATAAAGAAAACCAAATTTAATACTGCATTAGTATATGTAAGCCTGAGTAGCATGTGTGCATAAACTTATATTCAAATCATGCCATAATATTTTCTTTCACCTGAAACTCTTCAAACCTTTGCACATATTTATTAATATATCACATCAATCTGGGCGTGGTTTCTCATGCCTTTCATCCCAGTACTCAGGAGGCAAATCTCTAAATTCAAGGTCAGCCTGGGCTACACAGTGAGTTTCTGGACAGCCAGGGCTACATGGAGAAACCCTGTCTTAAAACAAACAAAAAAGTAAGGTCAAATAAACATGTTATCACTATTTTTAATAAAATGATACTAGGTAGCTTTGCATTGGCTGAAAGTAATGGTTCAAATGTTGATTAAAAGTATTCATAAAACTATGCTTAATATTAACTCTTTAGTCAAAGGAAAATCACTCTGTAATCCAAAAAAATTATTGGAATGTATATGTGTGTGTGTGCACACACACATGCATGGATACATAAATCCATGAAAGCAGCTCACTTGAACTGATCTTAATTTTGAGAAAAAAAATAAGTATGTTAAAGCATAACTATTAGTATTTATTATAGGATAATGGTAACTGTACCTACACAGCACTTAAAACACAGACCTTTTTGGCAGCGGGGGTGGTGGGGATGGGGTGGGGCAGGTTTCAAGACAAGGTTTCTCTGTGTAGTCCTGGCCATCCTGGAACTTTCTGTGTAGACCTGGATGGCCTTGAGCTCAGAGAATTTAAGAGAAAAGGATCGTCTGCCTCTGCCTCCTGAGTGCTGGGATTAAAGGTGTGTAGGAGTGTACCACTGCCCAGCAAACACAGACATTTCAAGCTCTTCCTTTCTACTCTAAAATAAAACCAGGCAGTATGCTTAAGGCTGGGAAACAGTGATGACTAAGAAATAGTCTCTGCCTTAGAAAAGCTAGGAATTCACTAAGGGACAAATTAAAACAATGTGTGTTCCCTACATATGTATATACATACAGACACAAACAGAATGGAGTGTGGCAAAACCTGTGTGGAAGTAGGGGAGTCTGAGAAGAAATTTTCTAGGCCAGAAAAGATACTAAGAAAATTTAAAACTAAGAAATATAAAGGAAGAATGAAGATCAGTGTACTGAGGTAAGAAGAAAAAAGCTGGCAGAGCTTCATGCTGTTTCAACACAGTGTCTTACAATGTTGCACAGGATGGTCCCAAACCCTTGGCTTGAAGGGTCCTTCTATCTTAGCCTCCTCTGTACTTAGGGGCAGCTGTGTGACATCATGCCCAGTTCCTTAAGCACAGAAAACATGGCAAACCTGATAAACAGTGATTAGTTGAAAGAAGGAATTCAAGAAACATGCTCTGGGTTTGTGGGAAGACTGAGCATGACTTTGCTTTTGTACAAATGGGGACCGAAGTACTTTGGGGACTTCCAACTGGAGGTAAGAACTGTCAGCAGAGCTCAGAAGCACAGGCTAGACAAGCCAGGTAGAACACCAATGGGTCACCAGCATGAACTCACAGATGTCAAGTCAAGGAAGTGGTACCCCGCAACAGCCAAGGCCCAGAGGATGCTGGTATAAGATCTACTTGCATATAGATGGACCTGAAGTGGTAGCAAAGGCTTTTCATAGCTAATGTACATTAGGGAGAACTATAATACATTAGTACCATAAACATAGATTTTAAAAAAAAACCTTTTTCTCAGGTACAGTTTCTAACATGAAAAGTATTACTGTCTACAAGTAAAATCTCTATGGAATCTTAAATAAATTTCAGGAATATTAAGAATATAAAATAAAAATATTTTAGTCTTTGGGTCGGAGCAACTCTGGGGGTAGGAGCACAGCAAAAGCAGAGCTGGGTAGAAATCATACTCTATGGTTAGCAAACATCCCATCTCTCCCTCTGAAATCATACTCTATGGTAGCAAACATCCCATCTCTCCCTCTGAAATCATACTCTATGGTTAGCAAACATCCCATCTCTCCCTCTGAAATCATACTCTATGGCTAGCAAACATCCCATCTCTCCCTCTGAAATCATACTCTATGGTAGCAAACGTCCCATCTCTCCCTCTGAAATCATACTCTATGGCTAGCAAACATCCCATCTCTCCCTCTGAAATCATACTCTATGGTTAGCAAACATCCCATCTCTCCCTCTGAAATCATACTCTATGGTTAGCAAACATCCCATCTCCCTCTGAAATCATACTCTATGGTAGCAAACGTCCCATCTCTCCCTCTGAAATCATACTCTATGGCAGCAAACGTCCCATCTCCCTCTGAAAGGTAAGCCGAAACAAATCCCATTCAAAGACAAACACATGTTAAGAAGCAGGGGCTACAATTTGATTTCTAAACTCAATGACCGCCACCTAGTGTCACAACTAGATACTACATCATCTATTGCCTTGGATTTAGCCAAATGTTTACAATGGTACATTTAAAATATCATGCTACTAAATACAGGAAACTGGGCCTTCATTAATCTTGGTGATGAAGTATTCAGATCTGGTCAAGAATCACATGATAAGGTATCTGGTTTAAATGATACTTTTTTTTTTTTTTAAAGAAAGGATCTCACATACCCGAACTGCCTCAATGTACTTTGTACGTGAGGACAGCCTTGAACTCCTGATCGTTCTGCCTCTACTTTCCAAATTCTGGGATATAGGAGGTACACTACCATGACTAACACTGGACAATAATATTTCAAAATGTATTATTCTCACTCTCCTAAACAGGACATATACTTAATATTATCTTCTTAAATCAAGTATATCAATCAAAATATACCTAATTTATACTTATACGAAGCAGTAAGACAGTGAGGATATATTTTCATACCATTTATAGAATTTATATGCATTAGATTTTCTTTAAAAGTGTCAAAGTGCTTACCCTTTGCTTGCAAGAAATTGGCAATTTTATGACTATTTTCTTTGCCAAATATAGCTCACCTAAATTGTTGACTGAATTTCCAAAACTGCTAGTTTGCTGGCAAAGAGATAAAACTATTATTTAGCAAAAAGGTAATATTAAATTTTATCTATAATTCACAAATAAAAGTTGTATATACTATATAACATGTCCTGAAATATGCATTCATTGTAGCTTAGCTAAAACAAGCTAATTAACGCCTACATGACTGTCTCAAAAAAAAAAAAAAAAATCAGGAGAAAAAAATCATCTAAACCAGACATTTGAGAGTGTGATTCTTTTTTTTTTTTTTTTTAACATCTTTATATATTTATTACAACCCTATTCAGCCAAGTTGCGAAATCAGCCTGAGTACCCATCAATAGGTAAATGGATGAAGAAAATGTGACCTATCCATACAATGGAATTTTGTTTGTGCACAAAGAAAAACAAAATTATGTTGTTTGCAAGAAAAGTTTGGAATGGAAAATCATGGTGTTAACTGAAATGAGACAAACTCAAACAAACAAACAAACAAAACTCATGTTTTCTTTTCATGTGTGGAATTTAGGGTGTTAAGGGCATGAAAGCAGAAGAGGATTATTAGGGTTGTGTAAAGAAGGGGCGTGGGAGGCAAAAGAAGAGGAGATGAATACAGTCCAACTACATCACAGATGTGATTCTTGACCAGATCTGAATAATTCATCACCAGGAACATATGAAGGTCTACTTTTCTGGGTTTAGTAGCATGATATTTTAAATGTACCATTGTATATATCTGAAAACTGATATATACATACATACATATACACAAACATATATACAAACATATATATGTGCCTCACATATGTATTTGAAGGATAACAATAAAGTCTACTCTTGGCAATTTTCAAGCAGAGAACACATTACCTACATTCAGGATGTTTTACAATAGATTTCTTAAACTTACTCTTTTTAACAGAAATTTTATATTCTCTGGCATTCTGCCCAGCCCCTCCCTTTTCCCCTCATCATTATTTTACGCTCTATTTCTATACACTTACCTTTTGGGGATTACTGACTGGGTCTTCTAGTACTTAGGTTGTTATTTTCTGCACTACCAACTGTCATCTCTTATAACTGCTGGGGAATTTATAGGAGTTCTGTTAGATTTTTCAAATTCGATGCTATTTTGGAAGCCAGATAATCACCCTACATGTAGCAAGCATACCCTGAGTACCAAGCACTGTGAAAAGCATGCAACAGGTGAAGATGACTATCGTCTTAAGAGCAGTTTAGTCAGGGCTGCAAAGGATAAGTAGGAAGTAGAAAGCACCAGGAAAGTAAAATGCTCAGAGATAAGGTCAGTCACTTTCAGCAGTGAGAATCGAAGGTCTCCTTGGACAGGTGACACATGAAGTGAGCACAGAAGAACTAGTTAGGCAGAGGTAGGAAAGACACCTGAGTTCCTCAGATATAGGAACAAAGACACAGAGAGCTGTAGTATTTTGTTCAATCACAGAAAATAGCAAATGACTCTAAATTATAGAAGTGAAAACCTTGGGAACAAAAGACATCACTAAGAAAAATTTACATAAGAAAAGATTACAAGAAATTGCCTGCATTATAAAGAACTAAAAAAGAACTTACAAAGCAGCCCCATAAATTGTGATAAAGCAACCCTTCCCTGTCAAATGGCAGATGACGAGAAGAGACAATTACTAGAGGGCAAACTAGTTAAAAGCTTACATAGGAATAAACAACCGAGCTCAGGTCAGTAGGAAGTAGACCAAATGTCAATTAAAATATATAATCACTTGTCAAAAAATGACCAAATATTAAAGATAGACAATGTTCAGTTATCAGCCAGGATAAAACAGACTCCACAGTCAGAAAGGTATGTTGATACTTTATTAGTTCTAAGGCATATTTTAGAGACAAAGTTGCTACTAATTAATTAACAGTTTAACAGATATTCCTCAAGAGAGTACATCTTGTTAATGTATTATCTAGGATTTCAATTTCTAGGTATATAACAAAGAAAGATAAAAATACATGCTCTCACAAGAACTTGCACACAAATGTCCCTAACAGCATTATTCATAACAGACAGGTGGCCATTTCAAATGTCCTACAATTGATGATGGATAAAGATGCAATATGGCTTCTCACTTAAAGAGTAAAGCACCGGTACAGGGAAGCACTGGTTAAAGTAAAAGAATGTGTCACAAACAGTGGACATCGGACATCGTATAATTCTATCTATGTTAAATGCCCAGGACATGAGCATTCACAGAAACAGCAAACAGATTAGCAGCTGTCAACATGGAGGGAATGGAAGTATGGGGAGCTGCTGCTGCTGGAGCCAGGATTTCCTTACAAAGCAAAACAGGTAAATTCTACATTTTGATGAGGTGGCGTGCATAGTACACAGATTAGATTTAAATAAAGTTATTACTAAGAAAAAGTCAACAGTTGACTAAATCTTTACTACACATCTAATTTAAGAAATCAATTCTGCAGGAACACTGCATAGGACTGACTCACACACAATGCTTCTTATAGATCTGTTTTATAGTAGCCAACTTGTAAACCATTTACATGCTCACCCAAGGTAAACTGCTCAAGGCAAAAGACACACATGACAATTCAAACACTAATAACCTTAGTAAATAAAGGTGAAAAATGCTCTGTTCATCCTGCAGTGAACATTCCCAGGTCACACCTAATATTCACTTTCTCTTCTACTACCAGGAGTGATTATCTCTAGGTAAACAAACAAAACAAAACCACAACAAACACCCAAAAACCAACAGCCTTATCAGTGAGATCTACTCTCAGCCACTCCCACTTCCCTTCTTCTAAACTCATAACAGCTCTTTGCTCCAAGCAGTTAATTCATAATTCACACCCATTTTCTTTATTTTTGAACATTTTCCTATGTTCACTTACAGTAAACTTCTGTATCTTGAATTTCCTCAGTTGAATGAAACCTGTTTCTTTCTCTCCATTGCATGGCATTTCTTAAAAGAACGTGCATCTCCCAAGACTACTTCACACTCATATACCTGCTTTCTGCTGCTCCTATTAAAGCTGGTTCTTTCCCCTTGTCCACAGCAGAGGCAACCTCTAATAATTAAAGCAAAAACCATGTAGCCAACGGCTTCACTTCTATCAGTTCACCAGCAAAATCCTTGCCCACACTGATGAAGAGAAACTCTCTTATCATGTGGTTTGTACCTCAGTTTACCTCACTAAAGAATTTACTCTCAGCCTCCATTCTCCCAGAATGAGATAAGCTGCAGAGCTTATTTCCACTCTATACTGTGGACAAGGACCTTTGGATTAACTGCTCTACGTGGACAAACATCTGTCTTTTAGGCTAACTGGAACTGAAATGTAGTACATTAAGGCAGTATAGAAAGGATTAAGCATATTATCAAAATACACATACCTTCAAGGGCTTTCCTGTGCTTTATGTGTTATTAATGCAGTGTGTTTGATTTAAAATTTTGATAATTACCTGTACTTATGAGGAGCTCTATCTCCTGTAGGACTCTTCCAGAGGTGGACTGACTTATCATTTCAATTTTTAGCATAAGTGCTACTGAAACAAGCACAAGATGAGCTGACTGAGAAAGACGGGTTCTACAGAGAACAAGCAGAGGGCGTGGCATGGTTTTAAGTCCTGCTGGTTTAGTATCTGCTGTTTCAGCAAATTAAAAATCACCCAGGCCTCAGTTTCATTAGCCACACTAAGGTTAAAAAGACAAATCCGAAACATACTGCTTGCAGTAAGGAAACATCTTGTCCTCTTCTTTCCTGCGCCATTGTCTGTCACTGTCTCACAGCTTTCCCACTGGCAAAGCTGTGTGCCGTAGCTTTCAATTTGTGATTCCAATAATTCTACAAACTGACAGCACCTTTTTCTTCTAGATTTTATGGTGTTATTTCTCTGCTCAATGTTTACAATGATTCTTTTTCTAATACCAACTGGGAGTAAATACGGCATTCAGTAGCCTCTGTGTTCAGTAGCTTCAAGCCTATGCTGATACAGTCTTTCCTTTCACCAGTGTTCATCACGAACCTACCGTTTCTCTAACTAGGCTGCACAGCAGAAGAAGACTTCACCCAGGAGGAGTCTTAGATTCTATGTCCATCCATGTCCCAACACCTAAAAGTTCGACCCTGAGAACACCGTTCTCAGCTGGGGTCTGAGTTGCCATTGTTTTGCAGTCTCCAAACGATGCACACTGCTCTACTCAGCCTGCCCGCCTCCCATCTGAACACAGAACATGTGTTTCCCCAGAGACCCTCTTGCTCATGCTCTCCGTCCCCATTAAAATTCTAGTGTCTGTTTACGGCAACATAAACATAGTGAGAAAAGCATCCCCCTTCCTCAGCATGTTTTTATTTCAACACATCTCATCACGCATCAAATCATCTATGTAGATGTTCTCATTCACCTAAACTATGTTGATAAACATTTGACAGAGAATTGAGTATTTCCTTAGCCCATGAAGATATTACAGACTCTTAGTATTTACAATAGCCATTTGAAGAATGTATTATTTCCACACAAAAGGAAATTAAGTAAGGGGAGAGGCTTGTTTGAGTGTTTGAAAACTACTGCATAAATTTTTTATTTATGTTCCATACTTCCCATTATGTTATCTAAGCCAGAAATATACAAAGCAAAAGCTGAATAAATATGAATTTTTATTTTATGTTTAAACATCTGAAAACAGAATTGAGTTCAAGTCAACATTCCTAATGAGTGAAGGGAAAATTCAAGTATACTCAGGCATTCTCTTTCTGCAAGATAACCCTATCTTCTAATCACAGCTTAGTTTCGACCCTTAAACTGTACTTTAAATTATCCATTGTAAAACAACAGTCTGGAATGGCTTCAAGAATCAGAAAAGAATGAATTTGCAAAACAGCCCAGGAACCAAGGCTTATATATTTGATGAACAAATTCTGTAACTGAGGTAAAACTAAAAATGGCAATGCCTATCCTATGTACCTAGGATAGGCAGGAGGGTAGGAGATGAGAGAGAAAGAGAGAGAGAGAGCGTGAGCAAGCGCAGAATGCATAGGAAATTGGATGAGGATAACTTAGTAATGAACAAAAGACTAACAGTTATGGCCACAGCAAGCAGAAGGAAGTAGCAGTGATAGAGGCCAGGTGGGAAGAGATACTTAAGCCACAGTTCCTTCTCTAGTTATCTGAAATTATAGTAGATACCTCAGAAACCTTTGGAAGGAGGGAGAAATCAAAGAAACTGAACATTACACAGGAGAGATGACACTGTAGTTAGCAGGATTCACATGCTTTTATATCTAAATCAGAATGGCAAGTTCTTAGGATATGCTTAAACAGAGAGCAGAACAAGACAGAGCACTTGTGGGGTTGTGGATCCATGCAGTTAGCAGGGCTGGACTCTTATTCTAACTTCCCCACTGAGTGAGCTACGCTGTACACATCACCTGGTATAGGAGGCCAGGCTCTTCATTTTCAAACAGCACAGTGGAAGGTTGTATTGTGTTCTGTAAATTCTGGAGTTCTGTAACTTTTACTCAAATTTTTCTTAACATTGTATTTTTTTCTATTAGTTCGCTATACAAATTTCTAAAATTTGGGAAAAATTCAAATTACAAGTTAAGAATCATTCATATAAATGAAAAGTAGTAACATTTTTTCAAATGTACTACATTCTCTGTTGTTTAGTAACCATTCTATCAAACACCAAACATAAATTTGCCTATGAACAGGAACTATGAAGCTTCATGTCCTATGATGGCTTATTGCAGTTATTCCATAAAAACTGCAGAAGTGAATTCAGACTGCCCAGTAAAAAACTGAGAGGGATATAATTCGTAATTGTGCATCAACTCTGCTTAAGTGAACAGATTGGCTACTGTGCTTCATTTGATGTTCACGACAATACAAGAAGCTACTGAAACCAGAAATGGAAATGTTGTTGTAAGGGTAAAGCTTTAGAAAACAAGATCAGCCCAGCACACTAATGTGTACACTAAAAGTTATATAGAAAACCAGGATACTATCAATACAAGTAATTCAATTACTTTATAATTTCCCATAACTTCTAGCACTGACTGCAGTACTGTCCCTGGATAAGTACTCACATGCACATCTACTAAGAGGTAGACTGCCATTTCTAAAGTTAGCGTTACAGTCCCAATAACAACCAAGAGAAAACCAAAGCCTTAAAGAGTCATATTTAGTACCCAAGATTGTCTGCTCCCCAAAATCAACACTTTAATGTTATGGTGTCTTAGAAACCATAAAGGGTTCTTCTAATAGAAAGCACTTACCTTAACATCCACATACTATAGAGCCATTAAATAGATGAAAATCAATTTCCCATATTTCACTAAAATATTAACATTTGAGACCACAGCAAAGAACATACTTACGCATTCCTGAGCACTCTCTATCACCATCCCATACATTAGAAACTGCATGTCCCGTCAGTAGGAGGTTAATTAAGCTTTGGCTATCAATAAAAATTAAATATCAGTTAAAATAGGCATAAAACTAGTTCTGCAAATCAAGTAATTCCTACAATAAAGTTTTTTGTTTTTAATGATTTTTTTTTACATTCCATATGTTAAAACACAAAATGAGAGGAAACCTTGATTTCCCTTTTCTATGTCTGACCTTGGTGAGGGCCTGAGTGCTGCACCACAATGGCATCCATTACCATAATCACATATGCCTACCAACTTTAGGATGGCATATTTAAATGGATAAAAATTAGTCTGTTTACTTAGTATTTACATTTAATTTTACATATAATAATTTTTGGAATTATATCATTTCCCCTTTTCTTTCATTCCTTCAGTCTCTCCCATGTATCCCTTTGCTCTCAAATTAATTCCCTCTTTTCTTTGAATTATTGTTATATATATTTACAATAAATACACACACACACACTCCTACATAAATACAAGCTACTCGGTCTATATAATGTTCCTTGCATGTGGATGATTGCTGACTACTTGGTATTGGAGAACCAATTGGGACTGGAAACTAGTGAAGTCATCGGTCTTGGAGTAGAACCTAACAAAATCCACTTTATTAAGCCAGCATAATTCTTAACTACATTTAAAATATTTATCCTATTTATCCTTATACATACAATTCTCACTCCCCCAACCAAAGAAATTTCAACGTATAATAGATGGAGAATATTCCAAATTATTTAATATGCAGTCTTTGATAGAACTTAGGTGAATGCTAACAACTAAAGCAGATATATCTAAAAAGAAGGACTTATGTGGGAATAAATTAATTGTCACTGTTCTATTGATTTTGGTAAAGTAAGCTAAAAAAAACTAGAAAAAATTTGTTTTATCTCAAAAATAAACTAGCATAGATAGGTAAGAAAATACTTATTTCTAAGTTTATGTGAGTAAATTTAACCTTTTAAAAAATATATAAATAGATATGAGGAGGCTTTGTTAAAATATCTTGACACAATACTTGACATAATAACAACCATGTGTAAACAACTGGAAACCGGATGTCAACACTTGTCACACAGAGAAAACCCTGGCTACAGCAGTGAAATGTGTGCAGCACAGGGCTAGCCAAGCCCAGACTTATCAGAAATTCTCCCACTCCTAAAGCCTGAGGTTCAGTAAGAGACAGCAGACTGCAGCCTTTACCTGCCATGCCCGTACACAGGGTCTATCAAAGGCTCATTTGAATCTTCAATTGAATTCTTTATGTTTTCAATGCCCTAAAGAAACCAAGATTTCATTAACTTCAATTTAAAACTAAAGCACAAAGTTTGATCAGTTTGGACTATATGTTAATAGAATACCATTCAAATTACTTAGACTTGAAATGGGAGTATATTTGATATGGTTACAAGTAGCTCCGCAAAGATTCTATTTCTTTCATGGGCTCTATAAAGACACTAAGGGACTCATAGGTAGTAAGTCTAATGTTGATTAAAGAGACAGAGAAAACAATTTTCAAGAGAGAAGAGGAAACTATTTAATATAAAAGTTAATATTTATTTAACTTCAGGCTAAACTAAATTAAAACCTAATATACCTAATTAGAAAACTAATTTTACTTTAGGTCATTTAGAAAACTTAGTAAAGTCATAGACTTTTGAATTCAGATTGAGATATAGAGTTAAATACACAAAAGATATAATAGGTAAAGAAGAAAATGGAAAGTTTACATCTGAACACACTTTCTCCCCAAAATTGGTAATTCAAATATACAGTAAAAAAATAAAATATCAGTTATGAGAACAGAAGTTTCTCATTTCTTAAAAACAATGTTCTGACACTTTTTCAATCTTACAAACAGGCGACTGGAGAACCACAGAAGAATGAGGGACTATAACCTCATCAACTCCAAAACAGCGCAAAGTGACATCCACAGCACTATAAACCCAACCAATGCCACTAATTCTGTTATACTATAGGCCACATCTAAGGATGCAACAGACAACCAACAGTCAAAGTATTAAATGATTGTCTAAATACCACAGGGGAAAACAAAGAGTTATGTGACCTTGACTTGTCATTGTAGGGAACAACAAAACAAAGGAGGCTACAACAAAGTCTCAAAATGCTTAGTGGGCAGAAGGGGAATTACTTCAGAGAGCAACAGTTCAAAGGGAACAACTAGCAGAATGACTAAAACAGCAGAGGATACAGAAATTATCAGAATTTGAGGCAAAAACACTGGGTCAGAGTGAACAGTCAAGAAAAGTCCATGAAGGTGCAATACCTTAGCCACCACCACTACTGCTACCCCCGTCACCTGACCTCCAAGCACTTTTGGCACCTCACTTTACTTAATGCATAACGTGCTTAATATGTGGTCAACTTCTCCTATTCTTTATTCTAACTATCTGTCCCCTTTCTCTTCCACTCTACGATCACCATCCTGCTTTAGGTCTACTACAATACTATTTTCCTAGTTTCCTTGACTCTAGTATTCCATTTACCAATTCTCTTCATTACACATTCTCAGTCCAATTTCTGCATCTTTTATTCTCTCTCTCTCACACACACACACAATCCTGTCATCCTCATATTTAAAAACTGTATTGTGTTCCAATTCTGATATAAAACCTAAAGTATCGTTTTGTAATTCACAAGAAACCTCTTTTACAAAAGGCCTTGAGTATCACCTCTCAGTTGTCCCTAGGTATATCACACTGCAGTAGGACTGAAATGTTAGTGATCCCCAAGCTGTGATATACTCCAATATCCCTTGCCTCTTTAGACTTATTCCTCCTGCTGTTTGGTACAACTTGTCCACATGTAAAACTCCTCTCATCCATACGTCCACCAAATGGTCCTTACTATGTAATCTGTCCTTGAGTCCTTTCAATCATAAGTCATATCTTCTATTTTCCCAAAACACCTTCCGCATGTAATAAATAAAGACTAACACCCCAAACATGACCATAATAGAATTATTGTCATTTTTATAATAAAAAACAACAAACCTTAAAAAAAGGGATGTCACATACCTATCATAGAGTTTAAAAAAATTGGTAAAATGAAAAGAAGGAAAAAGAAAAACAAATAAACCTGATTTCATACAATCAGGAGATATTCCAAGTGAGACTGAAAGGCCACAGGCAATTTGAGATTGGCATTTGCAAAAAGAAGACAGGGCTAGAAGTGTGCAGGCTGGAGTAGCTGCAGGGTGGTGGGCGAAGAGAGGTAACTACCCATAAAAGAGAAATTACACAGGACCGGGAAATGACTCCTGTGGAATTCTAAAATTCAGAAGGGGAGAAAAGAGGGAGAGAACACAGAAAGAAGGAAATGAAGCTATTAAAGAAAATGTCTTTTTTTTAAAAATATGAGACATTATATGTAAAAAAAAATCCAAAAACCTAGCACAAGCATTAACAACTAAATCCAGAAAAGAGAGGTCAGAGAGACTTTCTACAGGGCTAAAGGTCAAGTACTAGATATTGCTAAGATCAAAGAAAACCAAACTAAGAGGAGCTCATGATATTTCACAATCAGAGCAGTAACAATCACCTCCACAGTCCAGAGGGCAGAGGGAGGAAAGTGGGAACGTGGTTCAAGAATGAATGGGGGCAGGAGCAAACTCCTCAGCAGCAGCAAGATTCTAAACAATGACAGTACAAACAGTGGCCACACAGCATCTAACAGTAGGAAAAACAGCACTAAGCTAAGACAGAAAATCATCTTAAACAAACCTTTGTCAATAATACAGAATAGAGAAAAAGCAAGACTCCAAATTTGTTTCCCCACATTGAATACTGGTCCAAGACAGCATCTTTTAATTCTGATACAGTTCTGAATGATCTTTTTCTGGGGGAAGAAGAATTAAATATTAGTATCCTGATTACCCCATTCATAAATGGAAAAAATTTTAATTATTATTTATTACGACATACACACAGAAGATATTTATGACGTATCTTCAAGTTCTAAAAACAAATTTAGCTAAGGAAAGCAAAACATACTAAGACAGCTCCTACCATTTATAACCCAGTCCACCAAGGCAGTCTGAGTCCTGGCAGGGAGCCTCTGCCTCTCTTAGGTGCAGTACCTGGCACCAGTTCCTAAGTCTATGCAATTATGTAGACAACAGACTGGCCCTTTTCAAAAAGGTATTCAATAACAAGAAAACTCTTATTTAAAGCATGAAAGTTCTTCAACAAACACCTGAGGGCTAAAACTACAGAATACATTTGTAGCTTCTTTTAAAATAAATTAATGTTAAATTTCAAAATGTCTTCCTTTGATTTTATGATAAAGTCTTTAAATGTTCTGATGAAATATGGGCACTTTAAATGAAAATTACAGAAAGCATATTTTGGCAGATAAGTAATCCTAGTATTTGTCTCACTAAAAATGGCTGTACATTCATTCAGAACAGAAAAACAATTTAAAATGATTTTTTTTCACTGATAATGATGAAGAGGCATTTAATTTAGTGTTTTTAAAAGTATACTTGGATAGTTAGTTACTTTAGGGCTTAGAATACATGTATACATTATTTTTAAATTTGAAAGCAAATTAATGCTCAAACAAGGTATTTTAAGCTCATGTTTAGGCAGAAAAGTACTATGTAAGTCCAAGGACCTTTCCACAGCATGAACAGACTTAGAATGGCAATGTGTCAACAAGGGAAGTATTTTAAATGTTTCAATGTTACTTACTGAATTAATGCATGAAATCGCTCAAAGCCAAGCTCTTCGACAGCCAAGGCAGCTATACATAAAAGACACTTTTCAGCACTACACATGGCAAATAAATGACACAAGATACACACAGCAGGCTGTAAATACTTCAAGCAATCAAAACATTCCCTACTTCTTATTCCCTTACAATTCTCAGTTGACTCTGAACTTTATAGTAACATGAATTTATAGTTAATCATCTTAGTTACTATGGTTATAACTAAACTAGATACGGTACTAAGAATGTAGAAGGGTTACTAAGTAATGAACTTCTCTGTACAATTCAGTTACAGCTAATAGAACATGCAAAACAGGAACTACTGTCTGTTTGCCACACACTGTCAAGTGTCCTGAACTTTAATCCCGCAGTTTACAAGAGAAGTAACCATCTGCACTGACCTTTTACAATATAAAATCCTTCGGCTTACTGCTCACTTTATTAAACAAATGTGTATAAAAGGCATAGCACTGAAACTGCAGGTTCAAGAACAGATTTAAGTTTGTTTCCTCATTTATCCATGCAATCATTTACATGTTTTCAATAACTGTTAAGATTATATTAATAAAATACAAATTTTAAATTTCTAAAAAAACCCCAAAGAAACTCTTTAAATCAAAGATGACTTTACTAAGGCTTCACTAAGTGCTGACCACTCTTGTGAGCACAGGCCTGACTGCACAGCCTCTTCATCTCCGGCTGGAAAAGAGGGAGCTGAGGTCCACACAGGAACTCTAAAGCACCAAACTCTGACCAGCTCTGGAAAGCAGACTCAGTCTTGGCTTCCAGAAGATAAAGTCCTTAAAGACAATTAAAATGCCTACTTTCTTGCAATGAGCAATTTTATGAAGCAAATAGTATATGACTCACACATAAATTTTTACTACTGGTTAAGGAAACTGATTATGAAATCAGAATTAAAATTTTTATTTACAATTTAAAATTGCACATTATACTAGCTTTATATAGCTTAATTTTAACTTTTCAATGTTTCAAATGACTTTCTAAAATCTTTAGAAGTCCAAATGGATTAATTTATCTTTTGGTTTATGTGGGAAACAAACTGAAATTGAACCCAAGAATATACTACTATAAACAAGTGTGCATTACTAAAAAGCAAAAAATATACACACCACAAAAGCCAATGGAATTAATGCTTATACACAATGAGAGGGGGAAATACCTCACTTTTAAATTATGAGGATGAAATAATTATATTTAACCTCTTCCAAATTATAGTGTTTTATAATGCCTGCTTATGCCACCCTGGAAAGTTGACATAAAGAGAGTACTTTAAAGAGGCAAGCAAAAAAAAAAAAAAAAACCAAAAAAAAGCTTAGCAGGCAGAAATGATAAAACTGAGACGTAGGAGGAGGAACACAGCGGGGAATAAAGAAAATCAGGTAAACAGATTGTTATATGGAACAAATTTCAACGTAAGTTCAACTATTAGTATCTAAGATAAATTCTCAGATTTTCAGCTAATAAAATGTTTTAAATCTATATGAAATTAAAAGTATACTTTATATATGGTTTTATGTTGTGTTTATTTTTAAAATGAAGCATTAAGTAAACTAGAAAATTCTACAGCATGTTTTTGGAGGGGTTCAATATAACATACCCATCTGAATTAGTTGCTTAGGTAACTATGCAATGAGGCCCTTCACTCCAGAGGTTCCCCCCCCATTAGTATGGAAATGCACCACTTCCTCCATAGTAAGCACATGGTTTGCACTAAAATCCAAGTGAAAATGCTATAAATGAGCTTAAAATCTTTGAATAGTTTAATCTCTCTCAAAATTTAGTATCCAAAATGGAATTAACATGCTTACTTGCCTTACAGTAAAATTTACAAAACATTTAAAAATTAGTCTTAAATGATGTTTTAGTGTCATCCCTTTGAGTGGTTTCCATTTGTCTTTAAATGTTATAATGAACTCCAAAATAAATTATTTGAATGGCAATGTTTTAAAGGCCTGGAAAGAAACATTACACAACTGTTTAAATTTTTTAAAATAATTCCTTGCAAATGTGCTATTAAAATTTGCCAAGCACAAGCTGTCGTCATTGCAGAGGTGTGGGAAAGCGACAGTGAGAACAGTAGGACATTCAGCCAGGGAAGGGAGTGACACTGCCTCCCAGACAGTTCTGTGTGGAAAGTGGTGCACATCACATACAATCAAGTACTTACTTCCTAACATCAGGTCTCTATGTTTTGAAAAACCATTTTATACAGAAAGTAGTGAGTGCACAGCAGTATGGATGGAATAAATCACGTATTCAGTCTACATATTTGGGACTACCAGTATTCAAAAGCTACCTACTAGCAAGATTCTTCCTCCAAAGCAAATCAGAAAAAACAATTTGTATCTATTTTTCCTACCACCAGAAGACTCTAATTTACTAGCTCATTTTGGTAATATAAGACACTTTAAGAATGTTCAAGTGTCTAATTTTTTTTTATTGTTGTTATGTTTTTCCAAGACAGGGTTTCTTGGTGTAGTCCTAGCTGTCCTGGAACTAGCTCTGTAGACCAGGCTGGCCTCAAACTCACAGAGATCCGCCTGCCTTCTGCCTCCCAAGTGCTGGGACTAAAGTTATGCACCATAATTTTTATGAACAAGAATAGACGTTATTTAGATTATTTAAAGGAAAGAAAATACAGTCAAGATATAGAAAGCTTAAGACATAAATAAAACAAAACTAAAATTACCTTGGTCCAGATATATAACAATGTTCAAAAAGTTCAGGAGCAAAGTAACAGTGTATAACTAAGAAAATGTCCCCATCTTTGTTCTAGAAAATAACTAGGGATATCTAAGCATTTAATGGCATAAAAAGTCCTTCTCATCTAAATATGATGCACACCCGAATCTATGGCATACAGATGTATATTCTTTAGATTTTTAAAATCAGAGTTCTAATGCTCAAAGATTTCATCAAGTAGAAATTAATTAGAATTATCTTTAAAATGCTTAAAAGATAAATGTAATTTTTTGCAAAAATGCATTGTCTTATAGTAATTAATAAAATAATGGAAAAGGAAACAGAAAATATTAAAGATTACTAGTTAAACTAAGGATAGAAAAAGAGTTATAAAAACAAAATATTTTCTCTTCAAAATTTTCAATAGTTTTATTAAAAATAAAAGGACAAGAAATTACTTCATGAAATAAAAATGTATCTTACAAGAATGTTCCACTTGGCAACTAGACTGTGCAGGGCTCCCAGCAATACTAGCCGTTTCCTCAGTTGTCCTTCCTCTTAACCATGAAACCAAGCAGTATGATCCAGAGCTGTCACAAGCACTTTCTAAAATATCACACAAGGTATGACAAAGGAGCTCCTTCTGCTCGTCCTCTAAAAATAACCAAAGTATACGTTATAATGGTTTGTCTGAAAAAGAAAATCCAGTCATGAAAAATAGTAAGAATGCCTTGGCTTAATAATAAAAGTCGAGTGTTTTTATAAGAATGAGGAAAATCCATATATAACCCAAAGACTGTAAATTAGAAAACGATGTGCCTAAAGATTAAATATTATCACTTTGAATACTGGTGTCAGTTAGAATACAGAAAAATGCAGAATATAACATTATGAGAAGCAGTATGCTAACCATCTCTGTCTTGAGCGCCTGAGTGCTCAGGTGCCCTTTACTGCAGAATCAAGCATAATGAGGAAGAGCGCTCCCGGAGACCTTCGTTCTCCCCATCTTCTGAATTCTAATGTCTGATTAATTTACAGGAATAAGAGCTAGGTGATAAGACACCATCAGCACACAAAACCCACAATCCATCTGGTTATGCTGAATAAACTAGAAGCCACTACACCATTCCACAGTAAGCTCAGCACTGGTGTTTTGTGGATGGCACACGCAAGGCCATTTCTTCCAGAACCTGGGCAGCCCCTCCCTCTCTCTAGTGGTGCCCCTTCCCAGACGCACTATCATTTCAAACTTCCAAAAGGAGGCTGTATAACAAATCCTGTATCACATTTGATGACAAAAGAGGCTTCTGTCTTTTCTAATGGAAAGATCTTTATGGTCAGTAACGGTTCCATGCACTTTGCATCACATGGAAATGCTTTCCAAATTTGTCGAAGTGACTGTATTTTTAAGGAAGAAATATTTTCTGCAATTAAAAGTCATGTTGATAACTGACTCGGATCTTATACATTTCATATTAACACTAAATATATACAACCAGGACATCTTTAAATCTGAGTTCCAAATCATGAGGAGATTCTATGGTCATGGGTTAGACTGGAAGCTATTATGCTCTTATATACAATATTGGCACTGTAATATCATGCCTCCTAGAAGTGACTATGAGGCTCACAAGAAATAATTGTGTAACTGAGGAAAGAAAGATCTTTGTAAATTGCTAAGTGGAATGAAACCGTTTGTTATTAGGTAGCATCCTGTATCTGTCTAACTCAAGCTGCAGACACTCTGATAGCTTCATTGCAATACAATTACTTTCAGCGTTCCCATTATAATAAAAGTCATAGGAGTAAAAAGAGCATGCTGAGTTCCCCATCAGAGCTCAATAAGTCAAAAGAAGAAAACAGGAGAGACAGGGAGGGAGACCAATAACAACAAACAGGCAAGAATGTAATCCTAGCAATAAGCAGCTAAGGTAGAAGATGCTTGGGTCTGAAGCAGCTGGCCTACACAGCATGTTCCTCAAGCTAGCCTTGCTAAATAGCGAGACCCCATCGAACAAACACCTTTATGGGTATATTATCATCTAAAAGTTAAGAGAAACAGCCATTTTAGCAAGAGGCCAAGTGTTTTCCTTACTTATAATATCCTGTCTTCCTTTATTAAAAATCTGAAAATGCATACTTTAAAACAAAGTCACTGTTTATGAAACTTCCTGAAGCATTCAAGAAATACTATCCCACCAATTGTTTCCTACTGAAAACAGACTTTTTTTTTTTATTGAATTACTAACAATAAATGTTGCACAGACCAGGTTTAAAAGAGAAGATGAAGGAGAAACTTGAAAGGCAGCTATCATACCTGAGCAATCCCGCCAGGACGACTTCTCAGAGGAAAACAGAAGCTTCTTCAAAAGAAATGCCTTTACACAATTAAAGCAATGGTTAGAGTTGCATTTAGTCACATCTCATGCACCTTTTTTACTTCAAGAAATGGAAAAAATTAATAGCACCTTTCTGTTCGGTTTTATTAAAACTTCACATAGTCTTCTCCCATATTCAAAAGTCAGAGTATATAGTAATTTACTTTGAATATTCTAACATATATTTTATCCCAGAGTCACAGATTGCCCCCCTCAGATACATATTTTCTAATAAGTAGAGAATTAATTTACATAATAAGTAGGTAACTAGAAATTACAGCAAGTTAGTATTCTGTACAAATAGTGAAGGTTTACAGGAATATGTCTACGCTTCTCTTGGATTTCTGGGGTAGGAGACATCTAAATACAACAGAAGTTTTTTCCTGTTAGCTCTGATCTATTATACAAAGAACACTACTATTGGCCATCTTGAGAAATTAGCAAGACCCTGTCTCAAGCTAAAATACAAAAGCACTGTAGATGAGGTTCAGTAGTATAGCACTTGCGTACCATGGTGAGATTATGAGTTAGATGCCCAGGACTATGGAACAAAAGAAAGAAAGAGTGTAGGGGAGAGAAGGGATAATCCAACTATTAGAGTAATCACTTCTCACAAGAACTCAGCTTCATGATTTGAGCCATCAAGTTATATGATTTGATAGAAAAACAAACTGATCTCTAATGTTTTATTGGCTATGTCATAGAAAGCTATGAGACTTAGGACAGTGCTTCCTTAAGGTATAGTGCAGTTGACTTGTTTAAATGCAGGTTCTCGGGCTCCATCTGTCGAATATGAATCTGTGTAGGGCAAGTCTAAGAAAGAGGGGTATTATAGGACTCTTCATATGCTATGAAAAAGCAGGATGAAGACCGCTTTTAGTAAGAAGGACCTACGCTTAAGTCTTGATTAACTACCCTATTAATCAAAAGTGCTAGGACAAACTTGTGAAGATTTCAGTAAGGATTATATGAGAAAATGTATGCAATGCACACAGCATAATACCTGGCACTTAACAAGTCATCCATTCAAAGAATTTTACCACCTCCCCACAGTAAAGTTCTACTGTACCTACATAGAAATAAAGCAAATCATCACCATACACTATCATCAAGTATATACTATCATTAAAATCAACAGAAATTAACTAACTTGTATAATTATCTACAGTACAAACTTTGAAGGTAAAACAAAGACATTTATTGCACCACTAATACTATCACACTGGCATATAATATTTTCTTCATTCTTTCCTCATAACTGGTTTTGTAAGAAGGAATTATAATGCTTATATTAAGATGTGCAATTTCTGTGCTTCACAGAAAGTAATGGCCATAATCACTACTTCTATAAAGTTCTCAAGATTTACCTGTTATTTCCTCATTTAAATTTTATGAAGAAAAATTTTTCCATATGAAGGGTTATTTTTAAAGACTCTACATTATCATGGCTTTGTTTATCTATAGTCTAAACACCCTCACAGAATCTTAGTTAAACCTGTACTAGACAGCAATATTTGAGAGTGCCAATACAACCCACCCACCTATGGCTTGACAATTCATATATAGAGATGTTTTTTTAAAAAAAGAAAAAGAATTAGAGTTAGGCTCTAGTTTGATTTTAGCTGGCCCACCCTCAGCAACCGTCTTTATCCTTTTATTATCTGGCATCACTCTACCTGTTACCAACCACTTTGGGTGCCATCTTACCACTGGGGATAGAGGGGTTTTCTTCCCAATTGTACTAATTCCCCCATGTAAGACAGACAACATCCTTGCTAATAATGTTTACTGAAATTATTTTTTTTCTGAGTTTAAAATGATCCTTTTTCTTAGAGTATTAGTACATTAATATGTGGGTTTCTTACGGTTCAAGGATATATTTGGCATATCATAAGAGACGATCTAGTAGTCCCTCAAATTGTCATATTGGTGGTATTTATGGAATTTTATTTTATTTCATCACCTATTATTACATTCTTTATTAAGAGATAAAGTTTTAGTAAATTCTTATTTAATAAATTAACTATTTAATACTACTTCTATGTGTATTTTCTAGAAGTATCATGTTATAAATATTCAAAAAGGTTATTGTTAATATTTTGACTTACTCAGCTCTCTCATTACTCTTAATGACTTAATTTTGATATTTAAGCTAAAACTCTTGACTCTAAGTATTGGCATGTTTCTCAAACTAACCCAGTGCCTGAAAGGTCTGGAACAAGGCAGTCAGGATTTTCATGTTAAAGTTAACCCTTGTTTATTCTTATACACACTGAATTTTAAATGCTTATAATCTTCTGCTTAACTACATCCACAGACCTTCAATCTTATAGCACTATTACTGACCACAGAGACTAATTCCAAATATAACACACATGAAGGGCATAAGATCTTCAAATTCAGACATGATTCCTACTGCTACCTGAAATTTGCCTCAGCTACACAGAAAAATGGATATAATAATAGCTAGTAGCAGTATATTATATATTATTATACAAATGGTATATGTAATCACACGGGATATATAAATGTTATTGTTATACTTAAATTTCAACTCTGTATACCTAATTCTGAAGCAAGATTTAGACACTCAAATTTTTCTTAATAATTTTACAAATGCGGGCTGGAGAGATGGCTCAGAGGTTAAGAGCACTGACTGCTCTTCCAGAAGTCTTGAGTTCAATTCCCAGAAACCACATGGTGGCTCACAGCCATCTGTAATGAGATCTGGTGCCCTCTTCTGGCCAGCAAGCATACAGAAAGACAGAATATTGTATACATAATAAATAAATAAATCTTAAAAAATAAAAAGTGCTAAATTTTAAAAAAATAATAATTTTACAAATGTGAAAAAAGAATTATTCTTTGAAGAAATAAAAACAAGATGGTCTATAAAAATGTATGTTGGAATAATTCTGAAAAGACTACTTTTCATCTTAAAATTTTGATAGCTGTGTATGAAAGTTTTGCCTGCAGTTTTGCATGTGTACCATGCATGGGCCTGGGTTGCTGGCAAAAGCAACCACTGTTCTAAACCGTTGAGCCATCTCTCCATTCCTGAGATGGCTTTTCTTTTAGAGAAACATTTTAAATTGACTGATGTTAGCATATGGAGGATAAAGCTGGAGACAAATGTATTATGTAACCAAGAGTTTAGAAAAGTCTCCTTCATGTCCAGTGGGCAATTTGCATCTTTTCTTATTAAACAAACATTTTAATTTTAAAGTATGAATAGCGATATAAACAGCTCTGAAGTAACACTGATAGTCATACACATAACAATAAACTAGAGCTGCTGATTCCAGCAATTCAACAGTTTATAGCACTAGTCAGTTCTGAAATTCAAAAACATTAAGATTTAATATTATTACAAAATGGGCCTCCACCTATAATTCCTAATCTTCTGAAAGTTAGGGTATACCTCTTATTTTTCCTTAAAACAGTCAAAATGCTACCACTGTAAAGACTCACTCATGCTCTGAATTCACTTTTATCTTGGATAGTTACAACTCCGTGTGTAAGAGTTGTTAGCTGGCCATATCTGGTTGTTCTCCAGAGCGCAGACATCAGAAAACAAACGCAAGTGCTAAACTTTTGAACACGCCCTTATCTAAGGAGTTGGTAAAGTAGTCTATGTTACCTGAACAGGTGCAATAACAGCACAGGGGCCACCTTCAAACTGTTCTAATGCAGATCCCTCTGATTCACTAAACACAAACCCTAAAAATGAAAGCAAGTAGCAAGGATTAAAAATAATTCCAATAGCATCTATTAAAGAATCGTTCGTGTACTTTTCTTTGAGATCATGTTTTTACAACAGCAAAATATCTACAATTATTGGAGAGAATGACTCTTCTTTTAAGAGACCAAGAGGACTCTTTGGAAAATGCTATGCAACTACTACCGCTCCTCCAAAATATTTATAAAATCTCCATCTCCCCTCCCCCGTCTTTTCTCTCTCTCTCTCTCTCTCTCTCTCTCTCTCTCTCTCTCTCTCACACACACACACACACACACACACACACACACACACACACACACACAAGGATCACTCTACGAAGGCAAAGTGGACTTGCATGGAAGGGCATTAAATTTACTTCTATTTATTTCTTGGTCCAATGACTGAAATTTTTAACTCATATATGCCAAACACATACTCAGGACTAAGTTACACCTCCAACCCTTAAATCTTACTTTTAGATAATTTATTTTGCTTGAAGGAAGACTAGAAATCCAAACATTCTTTTCCAGACGGTATTTTTGTTGTTATCTTTTTTCATTAAAAGTAATTGAGTGAGAACACTGTAAGGGAGCAGTGGGCTAGGCAGTAGCCCACAAGTAGCCCACAAGTTGCCCACAGATTTGCCTATTTGCTACTTTGTTTCCATCTTTGGGTCACATTCTGTAATTTAAAATCTAAATGGCATGATACATACTAAGTGTTCATGGCTCTACCTTATTTTAAATATTCCTAATCAGCATTGACTGATAGCAGCTAAAGTTATGCAGGCCCTGGGGCAGAAGTCAGGAGAATCCACTAGAAACTCTGGAAAAAAACCATTTCATCTTGAGCCTCGGTGGTCTTATTTTTAAAATGTTCACTTTCAAGTTCAGTGTGCTAGGGATCTAGTGAATATGACTAATAGCTAAATTCAGTAACCCAGCAAACACACTGGGTTTGTTTAGATCTCATAAACACCAGATCTTGCAATTCAAAATATATGCAAGACTACTACAACGCTCGTCTAAAGGAGCTGATAATCTAGTAGAAGAGGCATGCAAATAGGTAGTAAAAAAAGACTATGTTAATGTAACAGAGGAATGATGGACACTGCGGGTGTCCTGAGTGCAGAAGGGAACATCTTAATCTGCCTGAGTCAAATCTTAATGGATGAACTGGAGGCCGATCATGGCAGGGGTTTGTCTTGGAGCAAGGATGAGCAAATGATGTTCAGGCAAAGCAAATTTCACTATTAAATGGAAAAGGGCTGTAAGGGCAGGAAAGGTTGATAGATCAGAGGGAAATTTAATGCAGCTGAGGGGCAGGTTGGGGCAGAAAGAAGTGGCAAACAGGCGGAAAGGGAGACACAGGAGCACTACAGAGACCTGCTCCGGCCCTTGCAGGACTAGACAGCTTTCTTCGCTTTTAAAGGATGGAATCAGAAAACTTCTTTCAAGAAGCCCAGTAGAGATGGAACTGACTCAATAAAAGCTACTTTTTATGGGGAGAGAGCTATTTTTAGGTAGAATCTCAAATGAAATTAAAGTTTGATTACTATATGTAAACGGAGCGTGCCTGATACAGAGAGGCTATGGACACAGCGAAACGAGAGTCGCCTCTGAAGTTTCTACAGAAAAAGAAAAAAGAGCTGAGGATCAGGAGCTTCCTCACCAACCTCTCTTTTGGCCTCTCTTCCAAACAGCATTTAATGTGTATTTCACATAGTTTTAAAAAAATAAAGTGGTTCCACCAAGAAATCCACCGGCTCAGATCTCATTCTTGCCCTCTCAGCCCCACCCCAGCCATCCATAGCAACAGCCTGCTTCCTCAGCTCAGTTTGCTCAGCCCACTTTCTGCGCTCGCCCAGCTCACTCTCAGCCACGTTCACTGGTGACTCCTCCAGGATACTCTTAAAGACTCATCTAACTTTTTGTAGTCACCTAAAATCATGAGCATAAACTCTGAAGAAACTTGGGCTCTTGCAGTTTGGTTCCTCTTATTGCACATTTTAACCTTTTTATTCTCAGTTACCACAGCACCTCTTAAATGCTGATGATCCCCAAGGATTGGAACTATGCAGTTTCCTTACTATATGTTCTCTCTGGTAATATTCAGAATTTTATCTACCCCTAACAATTTCATCTACTCTTTCAATTTCCATTACTGATTATAGCCACGTAGCCCCAAATATAAACCAGACATACAAAATCTAAAGTCCTTATACGGTCCTGCATGGTTAACTTCAGCCTCACTGTTGAGATTCCTCCAGGTCTTCAAACATTCCTGCCTCTACCTCTTCCACCATGCCTTTGTACATACTGCTTGTTCTGTCTGAAACACATGCTAGCCCTTTCTGAAGAAACTGACTTATTTTTTAGGCTTCTTCCTTTTAGCTCAAGGCTCCAAAAACCTATCTTGGATGTGTCTATTTCTGTCCCATATCTAGTCTGCCTTATAGTTCAAACTGCTGTCCCCCTCAACTAGCATACTGATGAAAGTTTCCAAACACACCTTCCAGCTCTTCATCTACTTAACCCCTCCTATTCATCGGGATTGCCTGGAGAGTATGTCAGAAATAGAAACAAGGTTTGGTCACACTCTGCTCAAAAATCTTTCTACGGCCTCTCACTGCAAGTAAAATAAAACCTTAACTCCCTTTTCTGGTCTAAAGATATGGGAGGATTGCCCAATTCAACGGATCTCCGTTTTACTTTTACTTTGCTTTAGCTGCAAAGTCCTTATTGTAACTGCTTGCTCTTTTCTCCAGATGAAATACTTCTTTCTATTCTGCCCTTCATAGTTTTCAGGATTCAATTTAGATGTTAACTCCTTACAGACTTCCTAGCAAATATGTCTAAGTATTCCCATCCCTGAGCAGAACCAGCATTTATCATAATCTACATTTATGTTAATTTGTTATATAGGTATCATATCTTTAATCGATGGCTGTTTTCACCATGTGCTATACAGTAACTGCTTATTACTGCTTGTTGAATTTCTGAGAGGGAAGACAATTGAGGGGGTTTGTAAAGATGTAAAACAGTGTAGTTTCAAACATGTAAAGCAGTCATCACTACCATCTAGAAGTGGGAGATACTGGACCTCAGAGCAAGATTTGGGACATGGATAGCAATTGCAGTCATCTGAAACAGGTCAGTTACAGTGAAGGCCAACATGCACTGCAAAGATAACACAGCTGAGAACATTAGAAAAATGGGGAGAGGCTGTGTCAGCAATGCAGGATAACAGCTTAGAAAAACAGGCCAGACAGAAATATAGTAGCTGAGGTTCTAGAAAAGAACAATTAGATGCAAGAGCCGTCAGCCGTGACAAACACTAGATCAAGCAAGCCACTGGAGCACTACACAAGAAAACTCGGAGTTAGCGAGAGCGCAGGACTTTAAATGACAGGAGAAACCGCAAATGCAAACTATTTGTTGCACAAGTTTCACAGAAAGTAAAATGACGGTAGCATGAAGAATTATTTTGACACTTGATATTAGCCAAAAGAATGAAGGACGTGAACTAAAAAATGGCACATGGTTTTAATCCCAGCACTCGGGAGGCAGAGGCAGGTGAACTCTGAGTTTGAGCTCAGAGTCTGCTTAGTGAGTTCCAGGCAGCCAGGGCTACATAGTGAGACCCTGTGTCAAAACAAACAAACAAAAATGGAGGTTGATTCAATGACTGATATGGAAAAAAGAAATTCAAGACCTATTGGTCTTAGAAAAAAGCTGAGAAAGTGTATCACAGAAACAGTGACTACCAACCAGACAGAGCTTCTCAAATGTGCATCCCGCCCCAAAGACTTTTTTATAGTACTAGGGACTGGTGCAAGGAACCCACCTGAAGTTAAAATAGTTTTTGCAATCTGCCAAGACATAACCTGCCACAGTTCTGCTAATGTCATATGCTTTCATGTTGACTTCCTTAATTTTTAAGAGTATAACAGGATCCTGGGCTCAGAAAACATGAAAGCTGCTGACCTAAGAGATAGAAAGCTTAGAATATTTCAAAAAAAAAAAAAGTGGAGGGAGTAGCCACTGACTGGAGTCAAGGGAATGAAGAAAGGTGAGAACTGTGGAACTCTCTGGATCAACACTGAAGAGCACAAGGTAGCAGACAAGGATGAAGAGCAGAGGCAGTAAGGACTCATGTAAGATATAATTACTGTCTGTGCTGATGCCAGGTTTATCCAGCACATACAACACACTGGAGATCCTGATAACAATAAATGAAGATCTGGAAGTAGTTAAGATGGATGGGGAAAACTTAATAAGGAAAATGGCAACTAAGAATGCTGGTTATCACATTAACCACCAAATTTGAGGTTCAAACTAAGCCAAGAGTCTGTGCCAAGAGTTGGTGGCCATCCCATCCGGAATCCACCAGTCCCCATACCTTCTCTTCTGCTAAGCAGGGTCAGGCCTTGCCAGTGCTTGGTAAAGACCTTCGAGGTTTGTCCCAGGAGAATAAGGAAGGCGCTCTGGTACTGCATGGAAGTGCAGAGAAGCAATGAGGTTCTACCAATTTTTCAGTTCATGTAATAAATAATTAATTAGAAATGGATTCTAGCCTTCTTTTAAAATTCCACCAATATTCAAAAGGAAGTAAAAACATTATTAAAAATCCTATCAATATAATACAGTTATCAAGATTCATGGGTGGTGCTTATAATCACAATCACACCACAGTGAGATGTTTTTACTTCTCTCCTTGAATATGAGTTTGCTAATATACAGCTACTCTTATTGTTAAGTGTTTTCATTCTAATTATTTCCTAAATTTGAAAGAATTTTGCTTATCACAAAAAGACAATTTTTGTGATTAAACCTAAGATTACTCATCTAATAACTGATTTGATATATAGTTTTAAAAAATATTTCACAGTGAAGACATACTCAGTTTCATGATATATGACCCCTAATTTAAATGTGAGTCATGAACCTTTTTGCAAATTTCCAGGCTTTTATTCTCAAGTCTGTACACACATGCATCCCTCCAACCAACTGGACAAGCAAGGTCTCTAAAGTCTTAGTAACCAGTGCAAAACCAAGGGTGCAAACTTTGTTAGATTACTATAGGTCAGACAGTTCAGGCTAAGCCAAATATCTGAATGGAGCCTATTTTTCTTAGCTAGTCGTATTAGAATAAAAACTTTATCCTCTGCTTTCTTGCAGGGTTGCAGTAACAGTTAAATAAGGTTTAAAAAAACCTGTACAACATGACACTATAGTACAAATCTTTGAATTAATGAATTACATTATATACTTAAAGTACTAATTAACCTTCTCGTGTGTTTGCAATTATGATATTTTAATTGCCTTTTCGGTGAATTATAATTTAGTTATGCTACAGAAAGGAAAACCTAAGCTCAAACTTTGACTCAAATGATCTGGCAATGAATTATTTATTTCTGTGTATTTTGTGCATGAGAGAGAGAGAGAGAGAGAGAGAGAGAGAGAGAGTGTGTGTGTGTGTGTGTGTGGAGCTGTGAGAGGACAACCTGCAGAAGCTGACTCTCTCCTTCAAGCATGTAGGTTCTGAGGATGAGACTCAGGTAGTCAGGCTTGGTCGCAGGTACCTTTCCTTGCTGAACTATCTTGTTGGCACATTTTATATTTTTAAACACTTCCTTACTTTTCATAAGTTAAAATCTTATTTTCCATATTATTTAATAAAGACTCCCTTATTCCTCAAAATCCCAAAAATCGAATTTTAGTCAAATACAGTCCTGCACCATCTCAAAAAGACAAAATCCACATTAAGCTGCTATAGATCGTCATCTCTTTTTCCAACACACCTTCAGGTGAAACAATAAAACAAAGTGACGTTCGGAGAAAGGGACAGACAGAGGTTCCTAAGTTCCTGAGATTTACACTGAGGTCAGGGAAAACACAGCCCCAAGCGCTTCATAAGCGATGCTCTGGAAAGCTGTGCCTACATTACCCATGAGGACCCTGAGAACCAGAAAAGGCCCTGGCCCTTTGCATGGAGTCTGCCAAATACTGTGTTACAAAATCAACACTGAAAATTGAACTCCTAGTTCGTCAAACGTTCCCATGATCAATACTACTTCTGTCAGACAGAGAGGATGCCAATTTGGGTTCTGCTGGGACATGGTCGATCTACTGTCTCCAGTGTTACTATCCTGATCCACACCTCCTCTCCTCTCGGACTACAGGGACCATCTGATTTTAACCACTGTCTCACCACTGTCTACCCTCAACCACAGCAGTCAAATCAACCTAAAAACAACCTGTATCCTTGCTCCAAAACTTCCAGGGACTCCTCTGTTTCCTTCAGAATGAAGGCCAATGTCCTTATAATGGCTAGAAAGCCTTATATGATTATATTACTTTTAGAGCATTTATTCCCCTCCCCTTCGCACTGCCCCCTCGAGCAACACTAGTCTCCTTCCTGTTTCCCAATTAACAGTTTGAGAACAAGTGGCACTGAGACTTTAACAGGGGTGGTGCCCTCTGTCTGGAACGCTTTCTTCAAATGCCTGCACAACTGGCTCCAAAGACTCCAAGTTCTTCCAGGACTCTCTCTCTGTCCCTTCACCTAATACCACTGCAGGAGCTTGATGCTTGCTTGCTCTACTAGCCCAGGCTTCAGCAGCAAGGCTAGGGACACCAGTGTGGTTTAGAGGAAGAAAAACAAGTAAGAGGTTTTTCAAACTAAAACCAGTCAGTCTGGACCAGGAAGATAAGGCACGGTCTTTTATCCCAGCACCCAGGAGGTCAAGGTAGGTGGATCTCCTTGTGTTCAAGGCCAGACAAAGCCACCTGCTGAGACCTTGTTTCAAAAACAAAGATTAAATTTAAACCTTTTATTGGAGAGATGGCACAGTGACTAAAAGCACTGAGTGCTTGTGAGGAGACCTGGGTTCAATTCCCAGCATCCATATGCAGGTTCATGCCATCCATAACTTCAATTCCAGGGAATCCAATGCCCTCTTCTGGCCTCTGTGGGCACAAGGCATGCATGTGGTGCACGTGCATACATGCAAGCAAAACATCCACACACATAACATTTTTAAGTAAAAAATAAAATCAAAGCCAGGCAGTGGTGGTGCCTGCCTTTAGCTCCAGGGAGGCAGAGGGAGGTGGATCTCTATGAGTTCAAGGCCAGGCTGGTCTACAAGAACTAGTTAGGACGTGTAGGGCTGTTACACAAAGAAACCCTGTCTCAAAAAACCAAAAAATAAAATAAAATAAATCTTTATATAAGGATTGCTCAAAAATAACCGAAGATGTATACTTCTTTAAGTGAAAGGGGTTTCCAAAAAAATAAATAAACCTGTCATAATAACAAAAAATGAAGAACTATGTGCTACTCTATTGGCTTATTTTAACAAGCAAAGCAAAATAACTTGACTAAGGTAACTTCCTAAATGGAATATCTCTAGATGTAACTTTGTTTTACACCAACTATTTACTCCTGCATCTTATTTTCAAAAAGACTGAGGTTGCAGCTGTCAATTCAATGCAGTTATCGACCACAAAAAACGAAGCCGCCTTACTAATGCAGCAAGTCAGTGCTCTGTGCCTACTCCCATAATTCCAAATCACCACCACAGCAACATCTGGCAATGGCCTCTGAGAGTAGGTAATTCTGAGCACCATTAGACTGGCAGAGGAAGTGCTGTGATCCACAGCAAACATTACCACACACTGTCTCAAAACCAGGATACTTGAGGCCACGTAAACAATTTGTAACGAGCAATACCGTGTTTCCATCCAAGCGCCACACCTAACCACACAATTACAACATAAAACTGCTCTCTGGCATTAGTCACTCTACTCCACGCCCCCCCCCCAAAAAAATCCAAACACTGATAACATAAAACTCACTTGGAGACTGGAGATATAAAGATCCTGACAGCTGGCACCCTTTAGGCGACTCACATTGCAACCCACCAGGCCCCCACTCTGGCCCAGAGTGGGAGAGGCTCTTGGGCTCTTTGGTAAATATCCTCCTATCCAAGTTCTCCCCCATTAAAATCCACTTAGAGCAGCGGTTTTAAACCTGTGGGTCTCCACCCTCCGGGGGGGTCGCACATCAGATACCCTGCATATTTACATTACGATTCCTAATAGTAAGAAAATTGCAGTTATGAAGCAGCAACGAAATAATGTGGGATCACGACATCATGAAGAAGTATATTAAAGGGTCGCGCATTAGGAAGGTTGAGAACGACTGATTGGAGCATGGGTACTAGGACGGAGCTCGGGGTATCCGACAGGCCAGAGCTGAGGCAAGGGAGCCTAACACGGGGTACCTGAGGTGCAGGAGCGGGGTTAACTGTAACCAAGTCCGGGTACCAGAACTGAGTGCGAAGTCCCGATGCGGGCAGAGCAGGGGTACAGGGATCAAGCTCTGACACAGGGAGAGGGTGCGAGAAGCCGAGGGGCCGAGGCTGTGTTACTGGGGCCAAGGACCGGCACAGGAAAGGGTGCGGACACTAGAGAGACTGAAGCTGAGGTGCCAAGCCCGAGTACAGGGAAAGAGTGAGGGTAGCAGAAGGGCTGGAGCTGAGGTACTGAGACCAAGCGGGGCTACTGGGACAGAACGCGGGTGTCCAAAAGCGGGGGGGACTGGGACCAAGCCCAGGACTGGTAGAGTAGGGCACTGGGGCCAAGCGCCAGCTACCCGAGATGGGGGAGCGGGGGTCCTGGAAGCGAGCGGGAGGGGCGTCCCGGCGGAGCGGCTGGAACGGCGAACCCGGTCCCGGTACCTTGCGTCCAGCGGCAGAAGATGGTGTCCGACAGCCCGGGGCTGCTCTTGGTGCCCCACACCAGCTCCAGTAGCTCTTTGGTCACTTCGGACATGATGGGGACTGGGCAAGAGGATCTTTGCTTCCCGGACTCCGACCCCGGAACATAGGGAAGGGGAGACTCGAGAAAGGGGCGGCGGAAGAGCGGCGGCCGGGCGCGACCGGGAGGCCGAGCGAGGTAAGGGCCACAAGCCGCCCGCAGAGACCGCGCCTGTCAAGCCGGCCGAAGCCGCAGCCTGGAGTTTTCCGGGCCGGAAGTGGTCGGACTTCCGACTTCCTTTAGCCCCGCCCCCCGCGGAGCACCGGGGAATGTCGTCCCCAAAAGCAGACGTGGGGAGAGCCTCTGAAGAACGGGGGTGTCTGGCCACCTTTGGGAACTGTAGGCTTGGCGGTGGTTGGATTCTTCGGTTTTGCCCTGCCCTGCCAGGGGGCTGAGAGAGCCCCTCCTCTCCTGGGCTCAGAGCCCTACTTTTTGTAGCAGGCTTTGAGACTCTTGCTCTACCACCAGGTCCTTAAAATGTAGAATAATACCCGAAACTGGATTATGATAGCTTTGCCCATGAGTTGGGAGCTGCCTTTCACTGCCCCTTGATAAACCATGTAAAATCCAACCAACTCATTACCTGGTTATACTTGTAAATGCACTGTGCATTAAAAATAACTACAGGTGTAACTCACATTACAAAGCTAGCAGGAGCTAAGCTGACCTAAAGCAACCAGTTCGTACGAGGCACAGACTTCTGTAATGCCCAAATCGCCGAGTCCCCACAAAACCTACAAGGAGACCAAGTCCCGTATGTAAAAGCAAAGTGCCTTTATTCTTATTCAAGTTTGAACTCAGACTCTCCTTGTGTCCAACTCACCCTTCGAGTTTAGTTTGGGCAGGGTTTTTATATTAGCAGAGGTTGGTCTGAGGAATTTCTAGGGCTCAGAACCCCTAATTAGCTGACATTTATCTAGGGGTGTCCTGGGTGTAAAGTTTTTTCGGCCCAACAACCCTCTCTGCCAACGCAGTAATTCAAATCAGACCAAATCAAACCAAATTTGAAAAAGCCCAGGTTTAATGAAAGCCAGAGGTCCTGGGTAGCCCTCCTGGACAACACAGAGTGTGTGTTCTCTTGGAGGGAGAACAGTTTAAATAGCCTGTGGGCGTGGTCTTGACCCTCTCTGGGGAGGAGTCACTGTTTGGTGGGCTTTCTCCTAGGTGAGGTAACTCCCAGAGGAGGGGGCTTAAAATGGAACTTTCCACCCAGACATTCCAAAATGGATGCCAGGGGCTGGGGTGATGCCCCACCCAAACACTGGGTAAAAGGAGTGTTAGGTATTTTCTCTTAGGGTGGTTGGTTCCTGGGTAGTGCCTGGGTTGTCCTTGGAAGCAGGTACTGCCTTAGGGTAAACTTAAACTCGGGCTCTATTGTATTTGTCATGGCTGGGCCCTATAATTCCATCTCCCAAGTTTTGAGACACATATGTTGGCAGCCCTTGAGATTAAAGACCAGGATTTTATTAAAGAATTAGAATGTCGTTAAATTTAATATGAATTATTTGTGACATTTAAAAAAGAATTTTCGTTGGTTGGCTTTGACGTTTAAATGGAAAGGGCAAATTGTGAATTTTAAGTTTGTGGTGGTTCAGTTCTTTATTGTTTATTTGTTTCATTGATGAAGTATTTCATAGTTATTTGGAGGTCGGATTCTGAGTCATGAAAACGTCAGACTCTTCTGTGATGATTATCAAGTTAGCTTCACCCCACTTTGGCTTATTGTTCCTTAAAGTAGGAATTGCTATACAGTTCACATACTGTAAGGTATAAAAGAAAAATGTGTGCAAAGGATTCAGATACTTCCTGGCATGGAATGTGACAGAAAGCAAGGAATGTTTTATTAAGACATTTTGTGGGAATGTGATACAACATTAATGCTTATATAGCTTTAATGACTCAATGTTAGGCAGTTTTGCCCTTTAATGATAAATTCAAGATGCATAGCTCACTGATTAGATTTTTTTTAGAACATTGTTGTATTAGCTAGTTAAGACAAATAAACTCTTATTTAAATTCACCAAGTTAGAAAACACGGTTTTTCCATTTCCCTTTTCTTAAGTATTCTTTCCTGTAGTACCAGGAGATTGCTAAAAATGCCTATTGAGATATATGAAATTACCTAGCACAGATGATGGAGCTCACGCATGCACTCAAGGGCTCATGTAGCTGCATCATACATAGGTTATGCAACCATGCTGCATGTGGGTAACAAAGGGCCTTTTAAGGTCCCCAGGGTGGCTGAGGGCTTGTCCGCACATGCATGGCCCTGGAACCTGGAAGCGCCAGCAATGCTGGCTTGGCTAAAATCATAACATTCCACCCTTTTATTTATTATAAAAATTTGGGGAGTGTGGGGGTCTTTAATGGATGGGAATGGGGTGTCGTAAGGTCTCTCGTAACTGCTTCCTGCTGATTTTGTGGGTATTGGAGAGTTGAGGTGCTTGATCACGTCCTGGGGTGGCTAATTACTTTTGTGGTTTTTTCTGGCTCTGTGGAACTGGCTGGCTGGCAGCTTGGACCTCGCAAGATGCTAGAAAGGCAGAAAATTATGTCTGGAAAAATTTTAAATTCTGGTGATTGAGGGAGGAGAGTCCCAAGATGGAAGATGGAGGGGTTTTTTTGGGGGGGGAGGGGTGGATGGAATTTCCCAGGGGTTCCTGAGACCAGGAATGATAATGGAAGTATTAAATGAAACTTATTCTGGGCAAGTCTGGTTCATTTAGATAGGTCCAATTGGCTCCCTGGAGCTTGTGAAAAAATGTTCGAAAAGAAATAAAGTTTAGACATATTAAAAGCTTATGATTGCATTAGTATAGTTTTGGAATAGAAGAGTGGGGAGAAGGGGAGAAAAAGAAGGGGGAATTATTAGACCCCACAATGTTTTACATGAAGCAAATCTTAAGGCACTTGTTCTCCTTAGCATCATGGTATTTCCTTAACATCCAGGAGACACTGCTGCAGTCAGTGATAAACCTGTTATGTTAAAGTCTGTTTTGTGAGTTTTTTTGGAGTCTGGGGCTGTGAATGTTCCCAAACTCATTATTGTTTCTTACCACCTGGGCTTTTAGTTGTCCTCGTACCTCTGGCTCTATTTTTAATGATGGTCCCTGTAATAACAGCTGAGTGGTTAACTGAAAATTTAAGTATGCCATTGGAGATGTAGAGAAATTGGTAAAGCAGATAGGAGAAAGAGGAAGAGGGAGAGTATATGGAATTTTTGGCACAGGAGAGTTGAGTATCGTGATGAGACTTATTCTTCTGGAACTGGAGAAAAAGTGGATGATCTTGGTGTCCTCTGAAACTTAAGGGAGTAGGGTCCTGTTTGAGTTACGTACCTTATACGAGGGGGTATCTTGAGCTGGAAAAATAAAAGGTTTGAGATGGGACAGGTGGATCCAATGAGGAAGTCCCTCAAGCTTGGCAGCTGTGGGAGTTACAAGAATTACTTTAAAGGGGCCCTGCCATTTAGGGGAAAGGAGTGAGGGGTTGGTCTGGGGGAGAGAATAGTACCTGGTCTCCTATTTTAATCAGCAGTGGGCATGGATTGGCACATGGTTGAAGTAATGAGTAGTTGATAAAATCCCATAATAGGGAGCGAAGATGGGATAACAGCGGAGTAAGCAGGTGATCAGGAAGGGGAGAGGTTTTAGATGAGAGGCCAGGGGTTAAAACCAGCAACCCATACATGAGTTCAAAGGGTGAGATGGTAAGGGGGCTTTTGGGGAAAGCTCTAGGGCTAACAAGGGCCAGAGGCAAAAGTTCTACCCAGTCAAGGTGAAGCTCCTGTGACATCTTAACAAGAACATTTTTTAAGGAACGGTTAGTTTGTTCTACCTTCCCTGAAGACTGAGGGTGGTATGGGATATGAAAATGCCAGAGAATGCATTAGATAAAGTTTGAGAAGTCTGGGAGGTAAACTCTGGGCCATTATCTTACTGAAGAGAGGTTGGGATTCCAAACCAGGCGATAATTTCTTGAAGAACATTGGAAACTGTCTGCGCCCTCTTGTTAGTGGTAAGGAACACTTCAATCCACCCAGACAAAGGAGCCTGGGCAGCCTCATTTGTTCATGGCCCGACCTAGAAGGTCAACTTGGGAATTTTCTGGGTTTGATATCTCCATGCCACTACATGCACAAGGACAATCGACTGCCCAATGTCCTTCCCTATGGCATCTCGGACAAGGTCTCACGGGACCAAGATGAGGATTAGGGCATGCTCAGGCCCAGTGACCAGTTCTACCACATTTGAAACATGGGCCTGGTGGTTCTCATGGGAGCAAGGGAGCAGCACAGACAGCACGGATCGGGAGGTTTGTCGCCTTGGTTGGTCTAGGGGCTGTGGCAAACATGGGACAGTGATGTTTACAGGGTTTGTCATTCCTTGCATGGTACCCCTTAAAAGCCAACTCTAAGACTTCTGCCTGTGGGGTCAAGGGACCTTTCTCCAAACATCTAAGTTTAACCTTAATGTCAGGGTAACACTGAGAAAAAAAGAGTCATGAGTAACTGTCTGCCTTCCGTGGTTTCTGGATCTAAGATAGTATACTGTAACAGAGCTTTAGTGAGGCGTTCCAAAAATGCAGGATTTTCCTTTGTATCCTGAATAACCTCTGAGAGCTTATTATAGTTTACTGGCTTGAGGGCAGCCTTGCGGAGACCTGCCAGAAGGCAAGTCAAAAACTGGTTCCTAGCTAAAATTCCACCGAGGGTATTATAATCCCAGTGTGGTTCCTGCTTGGGGACTGCCTCTGTCCCAGGAAGGTGTGTTGCAGGAGTTTGGTGAACCTCATCTGCATGTAGGCGGGCTTGCTCCCAAACTCTCCTGTGCTCTTCAGAAAGTAGGTTATTAGATAGGATCATATAAATATCATGAAAGGTGAGATTATAAGACTGGGTAATATATTGGAATTGCTTTATAAAAAGAGGTAGAATTAGATGTATAGGACCCCAGTTTTTGTTCTATATGGGAGAGTTCTGAGAGGGAGAAGGGGATGTGTGCCCTAACCAATCCATCTACACCAGCCACCTCTCACAACAGGAGAACTGTAGCTGGCTTGGCTTGGTTAGGGTTGGGTTCCATAGCAGCATGTGAGTGTGTGAGAGGAGGGGTAAAGGTGGGTGCTAGAGCTGGGAAGCTGCTGTGGCCAGGAACCAGAGAGGAGTAATGATCCAGCAGGGCTGATGAGTCATGGTGGTGGTGGTGGTGGTGAGAGCCAAATAGGGTAGCACAAAGATGGACAAGTGTGGGAATCTGTAAGTAGGGCATTAAGGCCTGGGGTTTTAGGGTAAAAGGCATCCTAGGGGGGAGGTCGGATTGATGGTCTTAGATGGCTTAAAACCCATGAGAATGGTGACACCACAAGACTTACAGAAGGACATCTTCTCTCTATAGGTGGGGTGTGAAATGGTGGTGACATCTCTTCTCTATAGAAAGACATCTCTTCTCTATAGGCGTGGTGTTGAAGCCTGACTGACTCTGGTCCGGGAAACTTGGAAGCCAGAGAGGCTAGAGGCTGCTCTGCATGTCTCTCACTGCAGAGGCCACTGACTAGTGGTCCAAAAGAAAAGAAAAGAAAAGAATAGAGAAGAAAAGAAAAGAAAAGGAAAGGAAAAATCCGAGGGGCCCTTGGCCCCAAGGTGAACACACTGCTCAGTGTGTACAGTGCTAGCACGGGTGGACTAACCTGGATTGTCCAATCACAAGTAGAGATGATGCAAGTAGAGATGAATGTCAGCAAAGGGCTCAACTGTAGCCATGAAGGCCATGGTTGGGGGCTTCCCCTCCATTTTTAGGAACACCAGAAGATTTCCAGGAGCTCAATGGTCAATTCCTCGAGTTCAGAGAAAGGGTTGCTGACAAGAATGGGAAAATTCACCAACTGAGGCTGGCGGTATGTGTAAAGGTTGCTCTCAGGCAGAAGGAATACATGGTTGTTGTGGAAAAAATACCCGGTTCTGGATCTTGACCCTGGGAGAGGGCTGGGAGAGCCTACTGAGTCTCACGGCACCAATGAAATTACCTGGTACGAGTGAGAAGAAAAGACGGAACATGCAACAAATCCACTTAGGAGTTTATTGGGGAGGGGTGTACAGGCCTGGTGAGGTCAGTGTGCAGAGAGAGAGCTGAAGATGGTGCATCCAGCTTTTAAAGGCTGCCTAGAGCATGCACACAGGGGAATGACATGGCTGCATCATACGCAGATGACGGAGCTCACGCATACGCACAAGGGCTCATGTAAGTGTGTCATATGTACGTGATGCAACTATGCTGCACATGGGTCATGCAGGGCCTTTTAAGGTCCCCTGGGTGGCTAGGTGCCTGAGAGCTTGTCCACCACATGCGTGGTCCTGGAACCCGGAATTGCCAGCCATGCTGGTTTGGCTAAAATCATAACAGCATGTCCTTCTTTATGATTTAAAAAATAGTCTTTCTGTTATGCCCAGATCATGGGGTTTCTCAAAAACTACCATGGAGTCCACAGCCATATGTAAAAGCAAAGAGCCTTTATTCAAGTTCAGGCATGGACTCTCAGTCTGTCCCTCACAGAAGTTGAGAGCAGAGAGTGCCCAGACCAGTTGGGATAGGGTTTTTATCCTAGTAGAGCTTGGGGTGAGGGGATTTCCAGGGTTCAGGACCCAGTTCAGGCTGACATTTGTCTAGGGGTCTTGGCAAAAGGGTAATAATAGGTGAGTCCTGGACTCAGGGATATCTCATGGTTTTATCTAATCTTATCTAATGGTTGAAATCAGGTATTTCCCTTTAGATGCTGGTTCTCCCTGGGTGGTGTCAGCTTATGGCTTTCCTGGAACCTGGTGCTACCTGCCAATAAATCAAGAAACTCAGGTCTATTTTTAGCTGGTCTGTATCAAGCATGCCATGGCTGTATAGCCTGGCCACACATGTGAGCCCCACCTGGCCTGGGCCTCATATGTATGGCCAGGCTGCTCTGGACCCCACATTTCACATTCGTTTTATCTTCTTATAAAAATATATTTGTTTGCTTGTGTGTGTGTGTGTGTGTGTGTGTGTGTGTGTGTGCAGTCCTTAATCCACTGTACAGTCTTGTCAGCCCCAGAGTATCCTTTACCCTATTTTTATATGTTGAATCTTAGCTATTTTGTAAGGTGGAATATTCTTGTCATGTTGTATAAAGCTTTCTTCAGTTATTATAGTCTAAACTAACAATAACAGTAGTTCATCTGTAACTCCATATGACCAGATTGTTATCCTTACAACTGCAGAGAGAATTATTTGCTTTTTTCTTAAAATACAGGTGCTTGAAGTCTTATAATAAGCATCAATTGAAAGAATGAAATTTATTTATACTAGAAGTTAGGACTTAAATTTACTTCCTGTAATAAGCCAACATTCTAACTTTACCAACTCTTAAGACATACATATCTCAAAGGGAAGGTGTAACTTAAATCCAAATTTCTCTTAAAAACTATACATTTTTAATATATATAATTCAATATCACATTTTTCCCAATAACATAGAAATGGTTATTATAGATTTGGTCACTTATGTACCAGTACAGAGAGAAAAGGCCATATTTTAAATGCATGTTTTTGTTTAATTTAAATATGTATTTAATAATACATGTTATATATTAATTAATTATGCATAAATAAATATATAATATGTATTCTATTATATATAATATATAATATGTGTTAAATATATATTTAATTTCATATGTGAATACTGTATGTCTTAGTTGCTTTTCTATTGCTGTGATAAAACACAATGACCAAGGCAACTTATAAAAGAATGTGCTTAATTGTGCTTACACTTCCAGAGGGCTAGAGTCTATGATGGTATGGTGGAGTGAAGGAATGGCAGCAGGAACAGCTGAGAGAGCAAACTGCAAGCAGGAAGCACAGAGCACCTTGGAAATAACATTTGTCTTCTGAAACTTCAGAGACCTTCCCCTGTAACACACTTGTTCCAACAAGGCTGCTGCCTAATGCTTCTCAAACATTTCCACCAATTGAGCACTAAGTATTTAAACACTGGACCATATGGGGGTCATTCTCTTACAAAGCACACACTATATTTAATTCATTTTCACCTCTCTTCTCTCTCCCCTTCAAGTTCCTCCCATGGCTTCTTGACTTCCTTTATTATTGTAATATTATTATTCATGACTTCTTTATTATTGTAATATGCACACCTTAAGGAGTCTATTTAGTTAGTGTTGTACTTAAATACATGTGTGTAGTTGAAATTTTTTGTTGGGACTATCAGCTCCCCAATAATGACATGGAGACTTATTAATTATGAAAGTTCAGCCAATACTTAGGCTTGTTTCTAACTAGCTCTTAGAACTTTAACCTATTTTTATTAATATGCTTTGTGCCTCATGACTTTATCTCCTTATCTCCTTACTACCTATCCTGTTTGCTCTGTGTCTCCTGGCATCTCTTCTCCTCTTCTTCCAGTGTCTTCTGTGCCTAGCTATTGGCCATTCAGCTTTTTACTACACCAATCAGTGTGACACATCTTCACAGTGTACAAAATGATTATTCCACAACACTTACATTAGAATTGACTACTTGGGATTGGCTAACTTGTCCCTGGAGAAAACTGATTCTCCCTCTCTCAAGAGTCAATTGATTTGCCTATAGCTCTTCATGCAGGAGTGGGAACGTGAAATTTTCCTGGTTCCTGTCAGCATGGCAGCTGGTCATCCTGCAGATCTTTTGTGGGCAACCATATTGCTGTGATTTCATGGGTAGAGCTTCCCTACTGTGTCTATGAAGCCCCACCTAGCCTCAGACAGCCTGATAGTCTTTCTGTCCGCCTCCTGTGATTTCCCCTGTGTGTGAGGAGTGCAGGTCTGGCTGCAGATGTATCTATTGTGTCCGGGCACTGTCTGGTCACTTATTCTCTGTAGTTTGACCAGCTGTGCTTCTGTGTAATAATTTACATCTGCTGCAAAAAAAAAAGAAGAAGCTTTTTTTGATGAGAGGTAAGAACTATACTTAGTATAAGGATTAAGTATTTAAAACATAGTTAGAAATTATTTTAGGAAAATGGCAGTCATAGATTCTCTTCTGGAGTTGATGACCTCTTCAACCATGGATGGTTGGCTATGTTTACAGTCCCAGACATGAATTCCCTCCTACTGAGGGGGCCTTAAATCTAATTCTTCAACTCTTGTTTATTTACCCTCAAGATGAAAGTGGCCTGCCACTATTGCACATTAGGGCTAGCTTGTCAAGGCTTGTCATTGTTATGATTTGTAGGCTTTGCAGGACCGTTTCTAGGACTACGCGTTGCTTTCCTGCCTTGGAAACCTGCATAGCACCTTCTGCTACTCTGAGAGCTGGTCTCCAGCTCAGTTCAGTTCTTCTCAGTCCAGCATCTGAATTATGTGGTGCTTTCAGCAGTGCGGTCTTACTTTCGGGAGGCAAACCCAGATCAATGACAGTAGCCAATATTGTTTGGGGAGCCTCTTAGACTTCTATGACCAGCAAAGGAAGGTTTCCCATGCCTGGCATTTGCTAGGTAGGTTATGGCTTTTATGAGGATCATTATCACCCTGTGTGACATAGCTTCTTTTAGCACATGCACATACACACACCCCTTTATTTTCTGAGGTATTGCCTATTTTCTCTAGCACATTTAGTGTAAAAAGTGTGTTTTGAGAAGAGGAAAATATCTTGAACTGTGATTTTTCTGAATTTTCATCTATTCTGAAGGAGGCAGGTTTCAAGCAGACACTGATTAATATCCTTGTCACTTCTTTTATACTGTATCTATTATTTTTGGTATTTTACATTTTTAAATTAGCAGTGCATATTTTAGCAAGTAATGTTTAATTTGTGTTAAATTATTTATTGGCTTATTCTTTCACTACAACATTTAAATTGTGTGCTCCTTTTACAATAGAAATACAAATTTTTATTATTCAAAATTTTCTTCCTGGGCTGTGGTGGTGCATGCCTTTAATCCCAGCATTCTGGAGGCAAAGGCAGGCAGATCTCTGAGGCCAGCCTGGTCTACAGAGTGGGTTCCAGGAAAGAATTATTTCTTCATTTCAGTCCGAGGAAACCAGAAAAATTCAAGCTGGAGAGAATTTTGACTAAAGAGTGGGAAAGGGCTGCCAAGATGGTTCAGCAGTAACCTGCAACCAGATGAACACTGGGTCTCATGTAAAGGAGAGAACTGATTCCACATATATGGTGTAGCATGCACACCTACATATAACATGTATGCACGTAATAATATTTTAAAAGAACAGTTTTATATACTTGTATATGCATATATGTGCATATGTACCTATAATGAGATAGTGTATGTGCCTTTTAGGTATGAAATATGATTGTGGAAAAATTCTGATTTTTTTGTAACTAGAAAGATACAACTCAGGAACTGAACTGTTTCTCTGTAGTATGAGGGCCTGGTTGGTTTCTGTCCTCCCACCAGGTCCCTAGCCATTTAGGTCCCAAGGAAAATCACACAGAGAGTCTCCATAAGTTACAAACTGATTGGCCCATTAGCTCAGGCTTCTTATTAGCTCCTGTAGCTTATATTAACCCATTATCCCTATCTATGTTAGCCACATGACTCAGTACCTTTCTCAGTGGGGCAGGTCACATCCTGCTTCTTCGGTGGTCCAGGCAGGAATGCTGAGAGAGCTTCCTGCTTCCCAGAATTCTCCTATTCTCCTTGCTCTGCCTCTACTTCCTGTCTGGTTGTCCCACCTATACATCCTGGCTAATGGCCAATCAGCGTTTATTTAAATCATGATTGACAGAATACATACAATTCTCCCACACCATTTCTCTCTGAATTATGTGTGTTTAAAGTGTAGCTAAGAAGGCACTGGGAGATGAGACATTCAGTAGATAATTTAAGTTCAATGAGGCCATTCGATTGGGCCTTTATTCAACAGGACGAGCATCCTATTTGCTGTAAGTGAACACCTGAATACACATATTCATTTACTTATTCTCCCTCTTTCTTCTTCCCCCTTTCTTACCTCTCCCCTTTCTCCATTCACGGAGATAAAGCCATGTAACCAACTGCATGATGTGCTCGGCCACCAGCGATCCAGAAGGGAGATCTCACGCCAAGTCAGCAGTCCTCAGCCTGTGGGCCCTGACTGCTGGGAGTCAAATGACCCTTTCATGGGCGTCACCTAAGATCATCAGAAAACATAGGTATTTACACTATAATTCATAAAAGTAGCAAAATTACAGTTATGAAGTAGCAACGAAAGTAGCTTAATGGTTGGGGTCACCACAACATGAGAAACTTCATTAAAGGGTCACAGCATTAGGAAGGTTGAGAACCACTGCTATAAGCCAATCCCTAGAGCTGTTTAATGTTAGAAATCTGGCTTCCAGAACTGTAAAAAGAAAATAACATCTGCATAAGCCATCTAATCTGCAATGTTTCATTAGGGCACCATGAGCTAATATAGGACATTGTCTTAAATAAGAAGAGCAGCAGCTAAAATTTATTGCCTTAGGACTAAGTCAGTACACACACACACATACAATTACAATAATACAATGCATGACTCTCACACCCTGTGATGTAGGTTATTAGATCTCTTGCAAGGATAAGTACTTTGCCCTGGGTCATGCAATAACTGCAAAAATTCAGGATATAAACCCAGGACCTACCAAGAAGCATTTTAAGACAAAGCTTTGATTTTAGAGCCCATTCCCTTAATCTTCTTGCTTAATAAATACTGCTTGGTTCCTAATGTAAATTTTATTTAAAAAGTAACAGGAGCTTGAAAAAAGTCTTGAGCAACAGTGCGAGAAGATTATATTTATATTTTATAATGCTGCCTGGCATGGAGGAGTGCAGACCCTGAATTAAGAGAAGAGAGTCCGGAAATGGCTAAACCAGTTAGGATGCGGCTGCAGTGGTCCAGGAGAAAGGCTTTGAGTTGGAGTCATGCCAGTGCTGAGTTTGGGTAGTAGCAAATCCCACAAGCAGTTTGGAAGCAGAATGGATGAACTTGGTAGATTAATTAACGAGTTGAGTCATCACTGTGCCTAAACATACAAATAGCACCTTTGTTGACAGAAGTGGGGCTGAAACATCAAGGGGATGGAAGTTCCCTGTGTGGAAACAGTACTGAGCAGCCAGGTCTTTGACTGCTGAAATCCAACGTTTTCTGAAGCTGTAATACAAAAGTTGGGGTTTTTCAATGGGCCTCTTTGCCCTGAAAGTTATCTGGGGAGAGATGAGCACCACATGAAACCATTACCCCAGTACTGGAGAAAGTCAAGGAAAATATAGGGCTGAAGGGCATACGTAGCCGTAGAACTGGGCACGCTGACTTTTGCAGGCTTAAAGATGGACGGCTTAGGAAAGCCCAAGCCTGCAGGCAGACAATGCATCAGTCTGCGGATCTTTGGGGAAGCATTGCCAGCCCAAGTGTAAGAATTTCATCTAAACTATATATGTCTATATATACATAGACTTCTATGTACTATATGTAATTTTAGGTAGATAATGATTTCTTATGACGTTTTCAGACATCCTTAGTGTTGTTTTACACTCCTCCCTCCTGGTTCATCTCCTTCCCCACTCCATAGTTAAAGCCCAAAATTTCTTCCACACCCATCACTGTACCATGCTATTCCCTCCCTATTGCTCCTCAACCACGCAGCCCCACGATCCCCTGCATAAACAAGCCTAGAGCAAGACAACAACCAATAGACATGCTAGCAATGCTTGTTTGTTAATATAAACTTTATTTAAAAAGAATAACAGATCTCGAGAAGAGCTTGATCCATGACATGAGGAGATCATGTTTACATTTCATAATGCTCCCCAACAGGACAAAATGAAGACAGTGGAAGTTCACAAGGCCACAACGCTAGACAAAGAACTAAAAATACCGAGAGCAGGAGAAATAGTCTTCTCCAAGGAAAGCCCTGCGACTCAATACCAATGGTCAGCCCCGAGAAATAACATTATATGGATGGAGAAGGTTGTATTTATGTCTTGAGCAATATAATATATGTATATGTAAATGTATTTACATGTAAATGTGTGATAATAATTAAGAAAAAAGGCCACGAGTCTGAGAGAGAGCAAGGGAGGTATGCATAAGAGGTGTTAGAGGGAGAAAAAGGAAGGGAGGAAATGATATATTATAATTTCAAAATTTAAATTTTTTTTTTCTTTTGGAGAGAGGGTTTCTCTGTAGCTTTGGAGCCTATCCTGGAACTAGCTCTTGTAGACCAGGCTGGCCTCGAACTCACAGAGATCTACATGCCTCTGCCTACCGAGTGCTGGAATTAAAGGCATGTGCCCAGCTTAAAAAATATTATTATATCTTCCTTTTAGTTTAGTTTCCTTTTCTTTTCCAGCCTGAAAAGGCTTCCTACAGCTCTTGGTATCCCACCTTCTCCTCTGCTAGTTCAGTGACCTCAGTGTCCATTTGTTCCCTGCTCCAAATTTATTTGATGACATTCTTCCCCACAAAGTGTGGATGTTAGAATATGGAGTTTAATGAGGGCAGCACTCTCCTGCTTGGAACTGGTGACCTCATGAAAGAGGACCCAAGAACTTGTTCTTCCTTTTCATGCAATCATGCACGACTACACCACTTACGAAATAGAAACAGGCCTTGATTATTACACCACATTTGCCAGTGCCTTGATCTTGTTCTTTCCAGGCAGCAAAGCAGGAAGCACTAGGCTCCTGTTGTTTATAAGCCACTCAGGCTAGGTATTTCTTTTTTCATGTAACGGACTGTGTGTTATGTGTGTATGTTTGTGTGTATGTGTGTGCTTTTTTATTTTTTTATGGTTTATTTAACTTTATTTTTATGTGCATTGGTGTGAAGGTGTCAGATCCCCTGCAACTGGATCTTCAGACAGTTGTGAGCTGCCACGTGGGTGCTGGGAATTGAACCCGGGCCCTCTGGAAGAGCAGTCAATGCTCTTAACCACTGAGCCATCTCTCCAGCCCCCAGGCTAGGTGTTTTAATATAGCACAACGATGGCTAGAAAAGGGAACTGAGGCCCTTTAAGCCCACATTATTCTAGCCCTTCCTGCTGTTCTCCACTGCATTCTAAGGACTCTTGATGTGATAACAATGTAACTAAAATTATGTCATAGCTTGCCTGTGTTAGCACCTCTTCTGTACTCCTTCTGAGATTTATTTTTAAATTATGTATAATAATGCATGTGCGTGCGTGTGTGGATACATGAATGTGAGTGCAGGTACCTGCAGACAAGAGACAACCCATGGATCTAGAGTTAGAGTGGTTGTTAGCTACCTGATGTGGGTGCTTGGAATGAAACTGGTCTTCCACAAAGACAGTGCATGCTCTTAACTACCCCTCCAGTCTTTCTTCTGAGTTTCTATAGTTCATTAGCCTTTAGAGTGCAGGGTCTTCCTCTCCAACTATTTTTCATGCTTTTTTTTCTGGGAATTGCCTCACTCTAAGTCCCTCACATCTCCTCCTCTCTGAACAGGTTAGAGATGCAGTACATATATGTGGAACTGAGTTACATAGTAACACAGCCTTCCCATAATCTGATGAAGGGATAGTGATTTCAGGTAGGCACAGTCTCTGAACCTGGATCGACTTGGACAGCCAGAAGATAATGTTCTTCAGGCTTCGAGCTATGTCAACAACAATGCACATGGGAGCAAATACTAGCTTTCTAATTGAGAGGCTTTCCCCAGCTCTGCCTGTGTGTCTACAGTTTGGAATTTAAATGTCCCAATGCCAATATGTTAGATGTGTTTGGTGATCAATATGGTGCTTTGGGGAGGTAGTGGAAACTGTAGGAGGTAGGCTTAATTGGACATTCTTAGGTCATCAGGACATTATTTATTCTTGAAGAGGACTGAGAGGACTGTCGGACCACAGGCCCTCCCTCCCACCCTTCCTTCCTGTCTTCAGTGGGTAGGTAAAGTTTTTCTGCATTTCAATAGCCACTCTCGAATAATCACATGGAGGCTTATATTAATTATAAATGCTCAGTTGATGGCTTAACCCATATTTCCATTTATACTTTGCCACATGACTCCTTACCTAATTTTCATTTCTTTTTTAAAATACTTTTATTTTTATCTCATGTGCATGAGTGTCAGGTCCCTGGAACTGGAGTCAGAGACAGCTGCGAGCTCTCATGTGGGTGCTGGGAATTGAACCCTGGTCCTCTGGAAGAGCAGTCAATGCTTTTAATCACTGAGCCACCTCTCCAGTCCCATTGTTATCTAATTTTCTACACATCCTGCTTGCTCAGCAGTTGGCAGGCATTTCCCTGACTCTGACCTTTCTCATCCGATCATCCTCAGTTTGGCTTTCCCATCTAATTTTATCCTGTTCAGCTATTGGCCAGTCAGCTCATTTATTAAACCAATCCTAGCAACATATATTCCCACAGTGTACAGAGGCTTATTCAACAGCAAAAGTGAATGGTTTTTCTCTGGCTTCCACCGTGATATGTTATTCTATAACAGGCAATAGAAACAGCCAATAGTGCATGGGAATCTCTTAAACCGTCAGCTAAAATGTTTTCTCTTTTTCAAGTTGATTTCTCACTTATTTGTTGTTGCTAAAAAACTACTGCATGGAAAACTAGGGGATGAGGTATGTGACCATTAACTACCTGGTTTCGAAATAAAATGATTCATTGCATTTATCCATTCAATCCTCCAGGTATCTGTTTCCTTCATCTTTTGTGTCTTTATCTCTTTTGTTCCTATAGTCTTTAAGCTTCATTTATTTCCACTTTTATTCACAGAATTTCAAGTCTCAATAAATTTTTATTTGATACAAGTATTTTTGTTGTTTTTATTTGTTTGTTTGCTTGTTTTTTGTTTTTTCAAGACAGGGTTTCTCTGTGTAACAGCCCTAGCTGTCCTGGAACTAGCTCTTGTAGACTGGCCTCAAACTCATAGAGATCTGATGTGGGATTCCCCTCTGTATGCTGTGAATATGTCTTATTACCACTGGCTAATAAAGAAGCTGCTTTGGGCTTTAGCAGTGCAGAATAGAGCAGGGTGGGAATTCCGATCAGAGATAGAGGAGATAAGAAGGCAGAGTCAGGGAGATGCCATGTAGCTGCTGAAGAAGAAAGACACCCACCCCAGAACCTTATAGGTAAACCATGAGCCTTGTGGTAAAATACAAAATAATAGGGATGGGTTAATTTAAGATGTAAGAGTTAGGTAATAAGAAACCTGAGCTAATAGGCCAAGCAGTATTTGAATTAATACAGTTTCTGTGTGATTATTTCTGGTCTAGGCAGGTGGGAAATGAACAAGCAGCCTCCACCTACAGAGATCTGCCTGCCTCTGCCTCTTGAGTGCTGGGACTAAAGGCTTGCACCACCACCACTGGCAGATGATACAAGTTTTATCTAATTGCATTCAGACTGTGCCTGAGAAGTTATGAGGTTTCCTGACTTACTCGTGATGAAATATGTTTTTGTTAACTTTGTAACTATTTTTAGATAGAAACTTCTCCTCAATGGAAGTTTCTTTAGGATTCTGTCATTGCTGTATGGACTAAAGCAGTTCAGTTTCAAATGGCAACATCCTGTAAATTCCCAGGACAGCTGAGGACAATTGAACCCACTGACTTACTGCTTTGCCTTTTGTGTTTAGTGTGTGTCTGTGGTGTGTGTGTGTGTGTGTGTGTGTGTGTGTGTGTGTGTGTGTATGTAGGCACATGTGGAGGTCTGAAGTCAACCTCAGGTGTCCTTTTTTGTGAGACCCATTCCCTTGTTTTCTGAGACAGAGTCCCTCTCTGGAACCTAGGTCACCAATTCAACAAGGCTAGCAGGCCAGCAAGACACAGGACTCGTCCTCTCTGTGGTCTCCTCAGTGCTGGGATCACTATGCACAGCTGGGTCACACTTGGATCCTCATGCTTGAGTGGCAAGCACATTAAGGACTGCTCTAGCCCTCCAGCCTTGGTGCTGTTGAAGGCCTTCGATGACTTCTCTTATGAGGATGTTCTTTAGTTCTTTAAGGTACAGGTATACACGAGTATATTCATTATTTTATAAATGTTATTTTAAATGTATTTACTGGTTATTTTTTCAGTCCCTCATGTTTCCAATAAACAAATAAATGCTTCTGAAAATATGATCTGCAGAACTTTAATGTTCAATTCAATCTTATTATATGTTGTACTTTTTAAATCAATGTTGATGTTAAGGAGATAAATTAATCAGTAAAATATTTGCCACAAAACTATGAGAACCTGGGTGAGATCCCCAGAACCCACCTGCCTGTAACCCCAGCACAGTGCATGGGGGGAGGATACAGATGCCTGTAACCCCAGCACAGTGCATGGGGGGAGGAGACAGATGCCTGTAACCCCAGCACAGTGCATGGGGGGAGGAGACAGATGCCTGTAACCCCAGCACAGTGCATGGGGGAGGAGACAGATGCCTGTAACCCCAGCACAGTGCATGGGGGAGGAAACAGGGAGGCCAAAGCTTGCTGGAATTAGTCTCAAAATATAAGGTGGAGAGTGATAGAAGATTATTCCGGATATTGTCCCCTGACCTCTACACACACACACACACACACACACACACACACACACACACACACACACGCATACACACATACAAGCACAAATCAATGTCACCAATAATTTTCTTCCATGACCTACATTTACAAGCATGCATGAGGGGTGACTAATCTTAATTATCTATTCCCTTATGCTCATACGATGATGGGTGCTCTAGGCATCCTGTGCAGTCTCCAGAAGGCCAGGGTCAGAGTGGCATCTGAATAAATCAGCCATCATGTAACTACCTCGTTCTGTCATCTGCCCAGCTGTCAAAGACCTGTGCTCTGTCTTTAGACTTTTAATTTCAATCCATGTGATCTTGTCATTTAGGTCAATTCTGCCATCCCAACAACAGGTGGTGCCATTGGAATATAATCTGAATTTTGTGATTGGGAAAATGGAGCAGTTGGCTCTATATGCACCTCATCTTTTAAAGAGGATGCAGTTACTGTCTTTGCTGGGTAACAAGATTTGATTTTAGAGTTTGGAAAATGTTATGTGGTTAAATTATATTGTGAAATAATTGTATTCTTCCAATACATAATTCTAGAAACTGTAGGGCATATGAATGTTATTTTTTCTAAAGAAAAATTAATTGTTCCCCCAAATGGATTTTAGTAGGCTGCTGTTATTTATTTTAATATTTTGGGTCATTATAATTCTCATATTTTTCTTCTTGTAATTTTTAAAATATTGCTATATGTTAGAAAAAACTTCTAGTTTTTTTCCATTCTGAGGAAACTAGGGTCTATTCCATGCATATTTATATTTCTTCTTTTAAAGATGTTATTAAGTATAATATTGATATTACCTCTGCCTGATGACTCTTTGTAGCCACATGTTTCCAGAATAACATTGTGGAGATGGCTTTCATGTTGCTGCAAGTCACACAGGGACAGCTTGGAGTGTTGACCCCATCTACCCTGCCATAAGCCTTTGACAGAGCACAGGTCTTTGACAGCTGGGCAGATGACAGAACAAGGCAGTTGCATGATGGCTGATTTATTCAGATGCCACTCTGACCCTGGCCTTCTGGAGACTGCACAGGATGCCTAGAGCACCCATCATCGTATGAGCATAAGAGAACACAGCTCTATCCACCAGCTCTATCCTGCTCAGAGCTCTGCACTCCATCCCTGTATAAACTAGAGATGATGTTTGTTCAAGGATGGTTTTCAAAACCACAGTGTGATCACAGAGGGTGGTAAGGAGTTGGCACAAGTCACCAATAGGGAGATTATCTTGAGGTTTCTTGTGATTATTTTCTTGGGAATTCCAGAAACCACTAGCTCTTCTAAACTAATTAGTACTGTGTTTTTTATTTGGATGATCTGAAAAAAAAAACCCAGTAATTGAAAACAATACAGTTCTTTAGCAAGCCCAGAACTGTTAACAGTGCAAATAGCAAGACATGCACCCAAATGATTTTAGAAGCATTTGGATCAATTAGATGAACAAGTCAGCATATGAAAAATTCAGTCCCCAAACAGATGAGCAAATATATTTAGGATCAGAAACCTGAGTTATAGGTCATATATTCAATTATGAATTTATCAACACACTGGACACATTTTGCTAATAAAATGTGTGATAGTCTTAAAATCATTGTGTTCAATCTTGCTATGTTAGGATTTATTTTCAAATTTTCTTAGTATTGAACTCTTTGAAAATTCTCATTTCACAATTGGGTTTTTAGAAGTTACACTCAAAGGAAACATTAAGCACCTGCTAAAGGTCTTTCCAAGTTGTTTACTCTTTTTGTTACACAATGTGTGAGGGCAGATTAAATTTTAGCTGTGACTCACCATGCTTTCTGAAATACTGAGGGAGGGAAAGGAGTTTAGAAAAGACAATAGATGTTCAAAAGTCATTTTTCTTTTTCTTTCTTTGTTTTGTTTTTCGAGATAGGGTTTCTCTGTGTAACAGCCTTGGCTGTCCTGGAACTTGCTTTGTAGACCAGACTGGCCTCGAACTCACAGAGATCTGCTTGTCTTTGCCTCCAAAGTGCTGGGATTAAAGATGTACGCCACCATGCCTGCCTGGCTCTGATGTCATTTGATTATGACAGTGACAACAATATTATGGTTTGCTCTCTATGAGCCACAGTACTGCTCTGTCTTCATTGGAGGGAGATATAGGAACAGAATCTCTTTGGGTTTCAAGCAATGAATAAGACAGTGATAGACGAGTAAACAAAGAATAAAGAATGGAAAAAAGGCAACTGACTAGATTAAGCTTTCTAAAGAGAAAAAGAAGATGTGGAATTTGATAAGTGGGGAGGTGTGGAGGATCTGGGAGGAGATTGGGGAGGGAACCATGATCAGAATATACATATGAAAAATAATTTTCGATAAGATTTTTTAAAAAGGTCTAGAAAGGTACAAAAATGATTTCTTGTTGGCTCATTACAGACAGTATAGTCATAATAAGTCTTCATCATTATATATTATTGAAAAATTTATTTAAATAATTGACTGCATCAAAGATTTTGTCTACAAATAATAGGAAAACATCAATGTTAAGTAACTTAAACTATTAAGAATGTGGTTCGTTTGTAAAGCAAGAAGTCCAAAAATAATTGATTAGATCAGGAAGAATTAATCCAGTATTCAAAATGTAATAAAAATGAATGTCCCTTTTCCTTTTTGGGGGGATGCAGTATGTTTTAAAATCAGTTATTTTTGTGTTTGGTTTTTTTGTATGAATGTTTATCTGAATGTATGTATCTATACCATGTGGGGGTCTTTTGCCCTTAGAGGCCAAGAGAGGTCATTAGATCCCCTTAGAACTGTAGTTATCAATGACTATGTGGTGTAGGAGGTCCTTTTATATTTGTGTTGTATTTATTGGTTAAATAAAGACACTGTCTTGGCCGTTTGATAGGACAGGAATTAGGTAGGCGGGATAGACAGAACAGAATGCTGAAAAGAAGGGAAGTGTGACAGATGCCATTTTTTTTTTTTTTTTTGTCTAAGACGGATGCTGGTTAGGAATCTTTCCCAGTAAGCCACGACCTCATGGTGACATACAGATTATTAAAAATGGATTAAATCAAGAGTGAGAGTTGGCCAAGAAGAGGCTAGATATAATGGTCCAGGCAGTAATTTAATTAATATAATTTTTGTGTGATTATTTCGGGTATAAGCTAGCCAGACACCGGGAGCCAGATAACGGGACACAGCCAAGGGTGGCTGGGACAACAAACAGCCCGCTCCCTCTTACTACAATTATTGTTGTAGTAAGATACATTGTTGGCATTGGTAACCAAACTTGGATCGTGCCCAAAAGCAGGAAGTGCTCGTAACCCCTGGGCCATCCCCCCAGACCCAGAGGTAAGTGTTTGAAGACAGGGTTTCACACTGAATCTAAGAATGGCTTGGAACTCACAATGTAGCCAAGGCCTCATTGCCCTGGCAATCCTCCTCCTTCAGGCCTCCCGAGTGCTGAGATTCTAGACACGAGCCGCCTTGCTCTCTTCTACCACACTGTGATCTTCTGCCGCAGCACATGCTTCAGTAGCTACTTCTTAGCATGGAATGATGGACACTTCCTCCTTCATATCTCATGCAGTGAAGAGGACAGCGTCCCATCAGCTTGTGAACAAATATTCTTCCTTTTAATTTGGGTAATTTAGTTTAGATACCCAGCCTTAACTCTGGCCAGAGATTCTCTGTGCTGTGATTGGCTTAGGCCTGAGGCTAAGAACCAGTAGGTAAGAAGAGATTTGTGACTGTGGCAGCTGAGGCATATAAATGAGAAACTAACTGGAGTCCAGACCAGTTGACTAAAACGTGGCGCTGCTGCAGAACAACAGCAGGGTGGGTTCTGAGAAGACAACCACTGTCCCAACACAGCTTATGAAGTGCCGTTTGGAGACAACCAATGCTGCAAGGACATGATTTTTAATTTGGTTTTTTGAGACAAGGGTTTCTCAGTAGTTATGGAGCCTGTCCTGGAACTAGCTCTAGTAGACCAGGCTGGCCTTGAACTCACAGAGATCCGCCTGCCTCTGCCTCCCGAGTGCTGGGATGAAAGACATGTGCCACCACCGCCCAGCAATGACATGATATTTTTGAATGTTAGCATATGTTTATAATAGTCTTATGTTGAGGCATGTTCCTTTTCTTTTGTTTTTCAGAGCTTCTATAATGAGGGAGGTTTAACTTTGAAAGGACATAATTTTAGATATTTGTCTGAAGAAAGATTTGTACACACACAAGAGAAACGTGATACCAATTATGCGGTTTAACCTCCATAGCTGCCTGTCTGCTTGTCTGTGAGACTGTATGGTACATAGCAGCTCTCTCAGGCCCCAGCTTCAATTTTAAAATTAGCGAATTGATTAATTATTTCCATGTGCATATGTGTGTACCTGCATGAGTTTATGTGTACTTTATGCTTACTGGAGTTAGATGTGGTTGTGAACCGCAGTGTGGATATATCATCTCAGTTTTCCGTTAGTGAAATTTCCTGGATCATCTGTGTTCTTCTTGTCACTAGTGAGGAGGTCCTCAATGCTGGCCAATGGGAAGTGCCAACTCCTCAATTCCTTACCTGTTGATATTGAGTTTAGGGTGTAGGGTTTTCTCTTCTTCCATTTTTTTTTCCTTTTTGCATGTGTCTCTGTCTGTGGTATAGCCAGCTTGGGATCCCACGTCTCCATAGACCCCCAGCACTCAGAATAGAAGTTCACCCCACATGAATGGATTTTATGTTTTTTAAAATGGGTTCAAGAATATGAACTCAGACTCTCATGCTTCCATACCGAGCACTAAACTGATCAAGCCATCTTCAAAAATACAAAATATGTTTTAAACTAACTGAAGCACAAAATAGAGATTAATAACAATATGCTAATCAAAACTAACTGCTTAGACTACTTTTTCTATAACTTCTAAGATAAACTACAAACACTAGCATTAGGGAATATTGACTTTGGTGTTTTTTATTAAACAAAAAGTATAAGCAGAAGCCAACTAAAAATAGCATTCAAGAAGTCTTAATAAACTCATATAATTAAATATACCCAAGAGCTATGAGGGAAGTTATAGAGATAAAAGTGGAAAACACGAAGTAAAAGCCTCTGAGTAGGAAAAGTTGATTTGTTCTGAAGGAATAGATGAAGCATGCAGTAAGAACTCTAACAGATCGGTGACCAAAAGAGAAACATAGAAAGAGTGTGGAAGTAGTGTTCTGAGACATGTTTGACTAAAAGATGTATGAGCAACTTTTGCCAAGTGTTCTATACAGACTGGTCCATCTACATCAGCACAACACAGTCCTGTGCATTCAGGATGATGGTGTGGCTTAGACTCTATATCAGGTAATGCGCTCTTCTTGAAGGATTCTCTAAGCATAAATATCACACCTGCATCTTACTGAATTATTTAGAGGTGTTTCCTAAAATGTTACAGTTAAATGAAACAATTGGTAGTTAATTTTCTCTAAAATAAATCAGTAAAAAGAGAGGTGATACATTGAAAATTAGATTGTAAAAAGAGCCACAAAAATCCTTCATTTACAATCCTGTCCTGCCTGCAGACTATGCTAGGCAATGGAGGCACAAAGCTGTGGGAGCAACCAAGCAATATCTGATTTAAGGCACACTTCATGAGATGGAACCCATACCTCACACTGCTTTAGTGACCAAGAACCAGAGACTAAATAACTCAGAAACCTAGGGTAAAACCAAACATTGCTAGTGTTAAAAAAATGGTGACAAATGATTCCTAATGATATTCTGCTCTACTCATAGATCAGTGACTTATTCAGCTGTCATCAGGAAAGCTTCCTCCTACAGCAGAGGGGACAAATGCAGAATTCCACAGCAAGACCCCCCCTCTCTCTCTTTCTCTCTCTCTCACACACACACACACACGAGAGAGAGAGAGAAACACACACACGCACACACACACCACAGAGAGAGAGACAGAGACAGACATACACACGCCTCAGAGAGATAGATAGATAGATAGAGAGAGAGAGAGAGAGAGAGAGAGAGAGAGAGAGAGAGAGAAAGAGAGAGAGACTTGGCACACTCAGCTCTAAGTGGGATATATCAGTCAAATTCCCCCTCCCCAGAGCTCAGGGAACCCCATGGGAGAGGAGATGGAAAGAGGGTAGGAGCCAGAGGGAAAGGAAGACATCAGAAGAACAAGGTCCTCTAAACCAACTTAGCAAGGTGCATATGAGCTCATAGTGACTGAAGCAACAAGTACAGGGTATATAGGGGCCGCACCAGGCCCTCTGCATATATATTTTAAGCTTTTAGTTTAGTGTTTTAAAGGAAGTCTGGAGTATGAGAATGAGTGGGTCTTTGATTCTTGTGCCTGTTTTGGGGGTTCTTTTCCTTTTGTTGGTTTGTCTTGTCTAACTTTGGTGTGTTGTTTTTTGTTTTATTATATTTCATTTTGTTATGTTTTGTTAGAAGCCTGTTCTTTTCTAATCTAATGAGAGGCAGAAAGGGAGTGGATCTGTATGGGAGAGGAGGTAGGGAGGAGCTGAGAGGAGTAGAGGAAGGGAAAATTGTAATCAGGATTTTTTTCTGAACTCCGTGGAGTCTGGGTGTTTTTTTAATTATTTATTTTTATTTAGATTTTTTTTCTGTTTTACATAACAACCCAGTTCCCCCTCACTCACCCACTCACCTCAGAGATGAGAAGAAAATAGGGAGATGATGGACCCATTCTCTACTTGGAGGGCAAACCCCATAACCCAAAGTTTCCTACTAGGGCCCTCATCTCGAAGCTTCTACCACTTCTGAGTAGAGCCACACTGTGGGCCAGGCTATTGGGGCCACTAAAGAAAAGTTCAACCTTCCATTCTACATTAAATGACAGAATAGTCAGTTCGGTGTTTATAAACAGTGTAGTCCAGCTGCCAAACATAGCTCCCAGAGAGGACTAGAAGAATTCACTGAATGGATGTATACTCTTGTAACTTAAGAGGAATTTGTATGCGTGTGTGTGTGTGCATACATATATGTGCTAAGGTCAGAGGTCAAACATACGTGTTGTCTCTCAGGAAGCGTTTTTGAGACAGGATTTCTCACTAGGACCAGGTACCTGCTGACTTGGCTACTCTGGCTGGCCGGGAAGTCACAGGGCACCTTCCATCTCTGCATCCTTAGCACTGGAATTATAGAGTGAGCTATGGTATCTGGCTTTTTAAGTGGGTTCTGGGGGTAATCCTGTGTCCTCAAGTTTACATGACAAATACTTTATGGACTGGGCTACTTCCCCAGCCAAGAAGAATTTCTAATTCTATGCTAGAGACAGAAATGTAGAAGTAAAGATTGCTCCATTATAAGATACAAATTTTAAAACAAACATCATTAAATCAACCTACTAAAAAGTGAACATCAAATAGCACCCAAGGAAGTATACGTGCAACACCTAAGCTAAGCAAGCAAGTGACATTTTTATATTTAGGATAACATTTACAATAATGATGAAAACCATGTATCCTCATAAAAAATAAGTTCAGAATATAAATGTGCAATTACAACTACAAAAGAAATGAAGTAACTCATGTGTGAATAAATACCATCCTGCTCTAGTGACTGAAATACTGAATCTTAAAACAAGATACTAATCCATACTTCTATTGGGTTATTAAATATATGTGGCTATTTTGATAAGTTGTTGCATATTTTGAGAGCAAATTGGCAATGTATCTCAAAAGTCTTAAAAATATACATACTCCTTGATCCAGCATATGGGATGCTAAAAGTTCATCCAGAGGAAAAAATACAAATAGGTATGCAGATATATGTGCAAGGATTGTTTATGAGAGCAGGAAGTGCATGAGAATGGGGATTCTTTAAGTAAAATATGGAGCATTTATCAATGTACAACAAATTATTGGAATAATTAATGTAGATGATATAGATACATTTATTAATATAAAATACTTCTGATATATTACAGAATGTTAAAATGCAGTTTACTAAACATGTGAATGCTTTCCCCCGACACATGCATGTATGTATGTGTGTGTGAGAGAGACAGAGACAGAGAGAGAGACAGAGGCTGTGTATATGGCCTTGCAAATGATGAGCCAAACCAAAGCCAAAACAAAAAGCCAAGCAACCAACCAAACAAACAAACAAGCAAGTAGGTATTTGTTACAAAAATCAAGAGATATCTCAAGGATTCCAACGCTACATAGAAATGTTAAAAAAAAAAAGAAGGCTAAACCATGATATTAAAGAATTGTCAACATTCTTCATCTTCCATCTCCTTTTCTGTTTATTCCATGATCCATGTACTGGATTATGCCACCACCAGAACTCCAGCTTCATGTATCACAGAGAGCTATATCTAGAAACCACTTGGCATTCTGTAAATTATAGTTCTAAACTCCCAGAGAGCCTTGGGCTGAAGACACACAAACATATGCCTGTTGTCAGGGTCCCAAGTTAAGAACTCAGAAACAGAGTTCTGCCATTGCAAATGTGACTGCTAGGTGTGTCCACTGGACTTGGGAAGTTCATGCTGTTAACAGTAAAAAGGAGAATGAACCTGGAAAGACATAACTCCCCCCTGTAAACATATTCATATGCTGTTGAACTGGCTGGTAGTCTTTGTTTACATGAAGAGTGACTTTGTAATCTTTATTTTGGCATATGTGACATAAGTTTTCTTAAAATTTTATTTCCTGGGATTAGTAGTAGTTCAGGATGGTCAGGGAACACACTATGTAACTTACCTGGAGTTCTCGTTCACTTTTGATGACCATGATAAACACCAAGACCAAAAGCAGCTTGCCACGAAAGAGTTTATTTGGTTTACAGGTCATAGTCCATCCTCAGTAGAAGCCAAGGCCAGAACTCCAGGCAGAAACCTGAAGTCAGGAACTGAAACACAGACCACTGAGGGATGCTGCTTACTGCCTTGCTTTCTGTGGGCTTGCTCCAGCTGCTTTCTTATACCACCCAGGACCACATGACTAGGGGTCGACCCTGCCACGTCAATCATTAATCAAGAAAACATCCCATACTTGCACATAAGCCAAAGTGATAGAAGAATTTTCTCAGTTGAGGTTCCCTATTCCTAGATGATGCAAGTTTGTATCAGATTGAAGAAAGGCTACCCACATTCCTGGCCTCTCAATCCTTCTGTCTTAGATTCCAAGTGCTGGAACTAAAGGCATATGTCACTATTCTGAAAACTGACAGAAAAAAATTCTTCTCTCTCTGTCACTGTTTCTTTTTTCTATGCATGCCTCTCTTTCTCTGTCTCTTATTTTCTCTCTAACCTAATTCCATTCTTTTGCTGTGATAAAACATTGACCAAAAGAAATTTGTGGCTGGAAGGGTTTGTTTGGTTTACACTTCCTGGTTACGGTCCATCACAGAGGGAAGTCATGGAAGGAAATCAAGGCAGGAACCTGGAGATAGAAAGAACAGAAAAAGTCTGCATGCTGGCTTACTCTCAGGTTCATGCTCAGCTTGCAATCTTTATATAGCTAAGGCCCAACTCCCTAGAGATAGTGCCACCACAGTAGGCTGGTCCCTCCCAGGACAAACCCCATTAAGATAGTCTCTCACAGACATGGCCACAGGCCACATGATCAGTGGTTCTCAATGCTACAACCCTTTAAATACAACTCCTCATGTTGTGGTGACTGTACCCCAACCATAAAACTATTTCATTGCTACTTCATAACCGTAATTTTGCTATTGTAATGAATCTTAATATAAATATCTGATTTACAGGACATCTGATATATGGCCCCGCTATGGGGTCATGACCCACAGGTTGAGAAACATTGCTCTAGATTAGCTACACTCTTATTACAGTTTACCATTTTCATTCCATACCCCAGATCTACTTTATTCTTTTTCATTCCCATGTAAACCATTCAAGCTATATGTCCTTACTCCCCGTGTCTTAGATTAACATTTGGTACAGGAAGCACCTAGCCACTCTGCAGATAGACACTGAGTTACAGATGTTGTATTTGTCTAAACTATGTATGACTCACTTACACCTATGTGGAAAAAAGGTGAAAAGATAGATATAAAATAAAACTTTAATATTACTTATCAACAGAAGGTGAAATTATGGAGCATTTTAAAACTGACTATATTTTTCTCATTTGTTTATTTTGGTTTTTGTCCTCTCATCAATCTTTTTGAAAAGTTCATATTAATTACTTATTTCTTAAAGTGACACAAAATTGTACACATTTCTGGGTACCATTTTTTTGTTTATTAACATTATTTGTTTGGATAAAAATCAAATGGCTTGTGTCGTGATACTTCATACACACATATCATCCCACTTTGCTTTTCTCAGCCCATGTGTTATTCCAATGCAAGGATAGTACATCTAGTTGCTCATATTAGAAAAATTCTTTGTGAATAAAATACTCCAAATCCTTTCTTCCATCTTTTTTGAAGGACACTGTACCTAAGTACTATCTATTGGCACACTACTGTACAATTCAACAGCAGAAATTATTTATCCTGTATTTAAATAAGTCTTCATGTGTTATTAAATGAAAAGTATATGTAATGTAGAGAGCAAACATATACTTTTCTTATACAAATAATTCTCATTAATATTAATAGCATATTATTTCATCCTAAGTATCTTAAGACCTCTAAACCACAACCTCATTTTCTATGATGTCTTAACAAAGCACTTTACATACAGTAGTGGTTTATAAACAATTATGTTTAGAAGAGTAGGAAAACACATGAATACATAAAACAAAATCTAACATTGTGGTTTACATGGAAAGCTAAACCAGAAAGGCCTGTAATGGTCATATAAGCATTGCTAATTATTTCTTTCAATTATAGAAAAGCCTACTGTAACCAATAAAGGAAATTTGTTTCTTTTCTTTTTAGTTAAAAAATATCCATGGTGCGTGTGGTTTTTCAGGGGAGAGGTTTATATGCATGAGTGCAGGGGCCCATGGAAGTCAGAGGCACCTAATTTCTGCTGCACCCAGTGTGGGTGCTGGTAATCGAAACTGGGTTCTCTCTAAGAGTACTATAATCTAAGAGTACTAATCTAAGAGTACTAATCTAAGAGTACTATAATCTAAGAGTACTATAATCTAAGAGTACTAATCTAAGAGTACTATAATCGCTGAGCTGTCTCTCCAGTCCATGATATTAATTCTACCAGGAAGTAATTTCATCATTGCATAAAATTCTAACAATCAATAGTTGAAAAAGAGTGTAACAAAATCTACTGTTACTACATAATGAATTATGTATTTTGTACTATGCATACTTAAATACACATATGTTTATGTACACATATACATCTCTTCCTGTGTACACATGTACATATAAACATCTATACTTACATATATAAACAGTACAGTAGTGTGCTAGATATAGGATACACATGCTAGAGTGACAAGTATTGCGATCAAAGCTTTTGTGGACTCTTGCTTGTTGCTATATTGCACTTGTAATCATCCCCAAAAGCACATTTGTCAAAGATTTCGTTCTTAGCTTTGTGCTGTTGGCATGGAGTCAGAACTTTCAGAACTTCCGCCCAGTGGGTGGTATTCTGGTTACTGGGAACAGTGGGGCTTAAACCCCCACCTCTCTAACATGATAGCCAGGAGGTAAATGGTCTTGCACTAATGCACTTGCTGTAGTGTGCTGTCTAGCCACAGACCAAAAGCAAAGGGGCCAATAGATTACAGACTGACACCTCAATAGCTATGAGCCAAAATCAACCTTCCTTCTTTAAGGTGGATGATTCTGTTACCCATTACAATAACAGAGGTCTAACACACATGCTGTTATAAACTTACTTTATTTTATTTAGACTTTATGAATACTAACTGATGTGGGAAATACTGAAGCACTTTTTGCACATATTCCAAGGAAACATATTTGACAGTTGCTTGCCCCCGTTTCTTACCCTTCATTTTAGCTAGTAACCATTTTTTTCCACTCTTCCTCAAGTTGGGTTGTTAAGCAATGTCTACTAAGATGCAAGAATAGTTTTTCTACTTTATTCCCCCCCTCCCCATATTCACTGGTATAGGGTTATGTGCACTTGTATGAACGCTGTGTATGTATGTGTGTGGGTGAGCATGCAAGTGGAGACTAGAGGTTGATATGGGATCAGCCTCCATCACTCTTCTGACTGTATTCATGGAGTCAGTGGCTCTCAGAGGAGAGCTTGCTGATATGGCAAACCTCACTAGCCACCTTGTTCAGGGAATCCCATGTCTCTGTCTTCAGGACCTGGAATTATAGACAGGTTAACATGTTCACTTTGTCTTTGTGCAGGTTCTGGGGATCTGGACTCCTGTCCTCACATTTGCACAAATGCTTTGACTGTGGAGCCATTTTCTAGCCCTAAGTTTTCTACTCTCGATTCCAGCTGGCTATTATGATGCCACCCTGTCAGAGCCTTAGGATATTCAGTTCACCTTCTTTTCTAGAAAAGCATCAGCTGCTCGGCATTAGTGAATAAAGCTTTTGTTTGAGAGTGCTCTGTAAGTTTTCTTCTAAAAGTGAATAATAAGTAATAATAAGGGAATGAAGTAAAAATAGAACATTGTTAGGAAGCTTATTGATCTAATAATATCTCTGATATAATGTGGTTGGCCATGATAATTATGTGTTCTTTTCTTTTTTTAAAAAAAAGGATTATTTACAATATATTCTGATTACATTTTCTCCTTCCCCAATTCCTCTGAGATCCTTCCCACCTTCACTCCCATCAGAATCCACACCTTTACTGCCTCTAGTTATAAAATATTTATCTAAAAATAACAATAAAATAAGAAAAGATAAAGACAAACAGAATATGATAAAACAAACAGAAGAAAAGGAGCCACTGAAAAAGTGCGGACACACATGTTCGTAAACACAGGAACCCCACACAGGAATCACAGAAGACACTGGATCCATAATATAGGCACAAAGGATACTTTCAGTTTCTTAAATTTCATGTGCAAAATGCAAAATTGGGTCATATAACCAAGGATAGCACCCACAAGCCAGCTCACATGGTTCTTGATAGAAAAAGTAGAAGTGATAAATCTTCCACCAAAGTCAATTGTATAAACTTTGTTGGTAGATGAAATGAATTGATTTTTAATCTTGAAGTCTACTATTTAACTCTTCAGAGCTACAGAAAGCATTGTAAAACCAATATCTTTGCTGTTATAGGGAAATTTAGACTTCAATATTTTTATGTATGTTGGTCAATACAATTCAATTATTGTATTTTTAAGACAAGGAGGAGTCAACTTTTCAACTCTCAAAACTTCACATGGGACTTTATTGCATAGAAATTGACTTGGAATTTGTGAATGCCATCTGAGATGTTCTTGGGACAAGCAAGTTAGCCCTTAAATTGTAGAAAATCCATTTTATAATATTACATCATAAAAATAGCATTTTGTTAGTGGGCTTTATATTTTTACACAATTTTGGAAAAGGGGGAGTAGTAGATTCGCCCCCGACTCTACAAGGTCACAGGAATATGTATGTAAGACTCAGCAAAGCGCCTCGGCCACTTGCCTCTTCCCCTCATTGTGCATTGGGGGTCTTCACTGTGTCTTAGTACTTATGAGCAGCCAAATGTAACTGACAGAAACATTTCAGATTGACAAGCTCCCTTTCACAAATGTAAACATTTGTATGATAAAAGCTGCAGGAAAAGTCTTTATCTGGAAGGCTTTAGAATTCATAAAGTTGGAATGTTAAGGTGTAGCAAATAGTGTTGGGACAACAATCATGACAGAAAAGGACAATTGCTTTAAATAATTTGAATATAGAGAAAAATGAGCAAATGGGTTCAAAAGAGAGAAAAATAAATTTGATTGTAAGACATCGCAATACCCGGTTGGGAAGATAACTAAAGTTCCCACATGGGGACTAGGCTTGCATTTGAAGATTGGAGAAGGTATGGGTTCTCAACACATGCCATGGTTGAAGTGAAGTCTGTAACAATGCTTTTTTTGCCATCTTATCACCCAGGTCTACTACAGTTTATGCACATAGTAGGCGCTCAAAACAAAGTTTCTTTTGAGAAATCCAGATGTTCCATGAGTTAATCGATAGTTCTAAAATTTCCCACTATCTCTTAGTGTCATTTAGAGGGATGACACTGTGCATCTTTAAGTTATTAGCCATATTTTGATCACTGCTCCATTCTATATACAAAAATTGGCCTGTCTTCTCAGCAAACTTTGAAAGTTTAGATTTCTTTTTTTCCTCTGTCATGGATTTTGACAGAAAACTCCATTCTGTGGGGTAAAACTTCAAATAGAATCTCATGAGTCACTCATTTGTCTGGGAGCAGAAGAAACAGGACAGATATACAAAGTAGGGAAAGGAAGGGAAACAGTCACTTGATCTTCACACCTTAATCGGGAAATAGTTCTTCCTCTACATGTTTACACTTAAAAACAATATATTCCCCTGATAAGAAGTGGCTTCATGATGAATCACTTCTAGGAGACATAGACTTGATTTTCTAAATGCTTAGTGCTTTGTAATTAGCAGAGATCCAGCATTGACATTTAAAAATTATTCTGAGCTACTCTTTAAAGCAAGAGGACTATGTATGTGGACTGGTGTACATCTACACGATAATTCATGTCAACCATGCACTTACTACAAAATCTCAAATGCTTCCCCACATAAATCAGTTCTGAGACCTTAGAAGCTCACTCATTAAAATTTACTTGCGATTCCTGTAACCTTTTCTCAGGAAGCAACAGCAGGCATAAAAGGTGCAGGGTTTTAATTTTTTATTTTTTTTATGTGTGCAAAGTTTTAGCTCTGATCTATAAAGGAAACTCTTTGTGAGTAGCTGAAAAGTCTGGCAGAGGGTGGGTGGGAAGCTGAAACTTTTGGAAGTGTGACACAGTTGATTATGATAAATTAGAAATTTGTCATAGAGGACGGATGGAGGAGATGGCAGGCTGAGTCAGATTTTCTAGTGCCTATGGGATGGTAAAATTGTATCAACATGTTTGGCCACTAGGTTTATCAAATTCTCACCTCCCAATGCAGGACCACTAACAGTCTGCAGATGTTGTAGGTGGCATTGCACTGTTGCTATTGACAATGGTAAATCTAGCTTTCTGATATTTGCAGAAATCTTGTTTCTTTTTCCTTGTTGAAATAATGAACAATCTTGGTGTGATCAATTACAGAATAAGTAAAAACTCAGCATGGCCTGCAAGGCCACTGCCATTTGGATCTCACTGTCTCTTGTTTCTGCTCACCTAGCTCCTATGTTAAGACTCAAACACATATCTCCCTCTTCATGCTACTATTGTCTTTATATATAGGGATTACACCAGTCACCATCTGAGTGACTATCATTTACCAATGTTTTGAAAAGCAGAATGGGTACATAGTTGGAGTTGTTGAAATAATAAATATACACCCTGCCTTTAAAATAAACCACAACTGCCAACTAAATAATCTGCTTGGCGTGTGCAACATGCAAAATTTACCGACTTTCACCTTTGTGCCATCTGCTGTCCTTGAGTATAGGGAAGTCTCTACATGGGATCCAATGTCATCCCCACTTAATGGAGAAATAAATAACTATAGATTATTTTATATGAACAAGGAAAATTGCCTGGATGTAGGAGCACTGAGCAAGCAAAGTTTAGGTGGTGAGAAAGAGTCAGAGAAGAAAAGTTGAAGAAGTGTGCATAGATGTTCTTCTGCCGGTTTTATGCATGGTAAAGGTGCCCTTAGAGTTAAGCTTCTCCTTTGACAACCAGAAAAGAAAACAACAGGTGTTAACTTCTGGGTTGGGGCTTTCCAGTCACCTGCATAGGTTTGGGCATGAATCCTTCCAGATCCTCCAAGAGCCAAACAGAGCTGCTGACACCTTCAGTCTTTGGGGATGCGAAACACCTCAGCCTTGTTACTCCAGACTTCTGACCCAGCAATCTGTGACAAAACAAACGAGCATTTAAAGTGTTTAAAGCTGCCAAATCTGTAATAACTTGCTTTAAACAATGGACAGCTCCTACAGTTATTCTGCGATTGCCTGAGATAAGTTCCATGAACATGGCCTGCGCTCCTTTGGTAATTTTCTTGTCTGTTTAGTTCATTATTGCTCTCAAGTCAGGTCCATGCTTGTTAACCAGATTAGGACATTTGGTCATTTCCAATCAAACCACAAATTGTTACTGTTTTTAGATCATGTCTCAGGCTCTGTGCTGGGTCCAGGCTGACATTCAGCCCTTCACGTGTCTTAAAATAACAGAGACATAGCTACAGAGATGAATAAATGTTAAAGGTAAACATCATAGTTTTAAAGTCAGATTGCCCTAAAGTTGTAGGGAAAGTGTGTACATTTTAAATTAATATTCTGCTTGATTTTTGTTAAATACTTCCCAAATTTCAAATTTTTAAAACTTTTTGAATTTTTTCTTCTGTATATGCAAATTCTATTTGTTGCTTTCAAAAGAATGATTGCTAACTTTTATTTATCTTTAATGTCTTTATGCTGCTATTATTAGGTTAACTAGCCAATCACAGACTTAGAAATGTAACTATTATTAATTTTGTAGCATCCGAATTTCTAAGAAAACATTAATAAGACAAGACTTTACTGAAGTTGTGATATGTTCTGAAAGGGATCAAATACCAGCATCTTTTTATGGTGACTATAATTCAAAATTTTTATTTTTGTTATTAAATTGAATCCTACTTAAATTCATTCTAGCCAGGGTCTAGCCAGGTGTACCCATAAAATGTCCTCAAACACAGTGGGTAGTCATGGTTGGCCTGGAATTCCTGATTACCATGTCTTTAGTTTCAGGCATAAGCCACCAGCCAACTTAGACTGATTCTTACATATTTTATATTTTAATATAACATAAACTATGATACAATCCCTACCACTTTCACTGGTAAGCAAATTTTGCTCCTTAGTATTTTTCTTACATTAATCTACTTTAAATATTCTTTGATTTCTAACAAGTTTTAGTTTGTTAAAAAGCATCTTGGATTTTTTTTAAAAAACTGTTTATTCAGAGTAGGATTGAAAGGAAATCCATGCATTTGTGATTAATATATCCTTTAGCTTCTCTCTTAAAATAAGGTTTCTTTCTCTCCTTCCTTGCCCTTCCTGCTGTTCTGTCACTTCTTAAAATAGAATATATTTTACTTATTCTTTGAAAATGTAATACTTGTAAACAATGTATCTTGATTGTATGTACCCAAAACTCCCCATATGTTTCTGATAAAAGTAATGCACAATTTTTATCAACCAATAGGGAAGCAAGCATTTAAAAATTTTAGAAAATAAGATCAATAGTTTCTTTAGAAAAGTTGGAAAATGTTCCCGAAATGTAATGCTAGATTGTCACTATACTTCATTTAGTCAGATAATTAAACAAGAAAACAAGTTGAATAAAATAAGGCAATAAACACATATAAATGTGTGAAAATGGAACAAGTATATTATTGATGAAATAAAAATACCTTAAAACCAAATACCGGTTAACTTGCCAGGAATTATGTGCCCCCTGGTCCAAGAGTGGTGTGGAGATTAGGATGCCAACACACGCTTTTGGATTGCATTTGAGGACTGATGTACAGGACAGAATACTCTCATACTAGAAACCGTGTCGAAAACAATGGTTCAGGAGATTATAGGCTCTTTTTTGTTCATTTTTATTGCTTTTATTGAGCTATATATTTTCTCTCTCCACTCCCATCCTCTCCCCACCCTTTTTTTTTTTTTACCCTCTCTCATGGTCTCCATGCTCCCAATTTAACTCAGGACATCTCGTCTTTTTCTACTTCCCATGTAGATTAGATCCATGTAAGTCTCTCTTAGGATTCTCTTTGTTGTCTAGGTTCTCTGGGATTGTGAATTGTAAACTGGTTTTTCTTTATGTCTAAAAGCCACTTATGAGTAAGTACATATATTTGTCTTTCTGGGTCTGGAATACCTCACTCAATATGATGTTTTCTAGATCCATCCATTCGCCTGCAAATTTCAAGATGTCATTTTTTCTGCCGTGTAGTACTCCATTGTGTAGATGTACCACATTTTCCTTATCCACTCTTTGGTTGAGGGGCATTTAGGTTGTTTCCAGGTTCTGGCTATGACAAACAATGCTGCTATTGACATAGTTGAACACATATCCTTGTGGTATGATTGAGCATCCTTTGGGTATATACCCAAATGTGGTATTGCTGGGTCTTGAGGTAGATTGTTTCCTACTTTTCTGAGAATTCCTCCATACTTGTATCCAAAGGGGCTGTACCAGTTTGCACTCCCACCAGCAATGGATGAGTTTGACTTCTTTTCCGACTTATATCTCCTTGATCTCCTTTTGTTTCTTATTGCTTTAGCTAGAACCTCAAGGGCTATACTGAATAGATATGGAGAGAGTGGACAATCTTATCTTGTTTCTAATTTCAGTGGGATAGCTTTGAGTTTCTCTCCGTTTGGTTTGATGTTGGCTGTTGGCTTGCTGTATATTGCTTTTATTAAGTTTAGGTATGTTCCTTGTATCCCTGCTCCCTCAAAGACCTTTATCATGAAGAGATGTTGTATTTTGTCAAAGGCTTTTTCAGCATCTAATGAGATAATCATGTGAATTTTTTTTTCAGTTTGCTTATATAGTGGATTACAGTGGCAGATTTTCGTATGTTGTACCATCCCTGAAACTCTGGGATGAAGCCAACTTGATCAGGGTGGATGATTTTTCTAATGTGTTCTTGGATTCTGTTTGCCAGTATTTTATTGAGTATTTTTTCATCAATGTTCATGAGTGAGATTGGTCTGTAATTTTCTTTCTTAGTAATGTTTTTATGTGGTTTGGGTATTAGGGTAATTGTAGCCTCATAAAAAGAGTTTGGCAATTTTCCTTCTGTTTCTATTGTGTGGAACAATTTTAAGAGTACTGGAATTAGTTCTTCTTTGAAAATCTTGTAGAATTCTGCCCTGAAGCCATCTGGCCCTTAGGTTTTTTTTTTTTTTTTGGGGGGGGAGACTTTTGATGACTGTTTGTTATTTCTTTGGTAGTTATAAGTCTATTTAATTTCCTTATTGGTCTTTATTTAATTTTGGCAAGTGATTTTTATCCAGAAAGTTGTCCATTTCCTTTAAGTTTTCCAGTTTTGTGGAGTACAGGTTTTTGAAATATGAGCTAATGATTCTCTGGATTTCCTTCATGTCTGTTGTTATGTCCCCCTTTTCATTTTTGATTTTGTTAATTTGGATATTCTCTCTTTATTTTTTGGTTACTTTGGATAAAGGTTTGCCTATTTTGTTGATTTTCTCGAAGAACCAACTCTTTGTCTCACTGACTCTTTGTATTGTTTTCTTTGTTTCTATTTTGTTGATTTCAGTTCTCAATTTGATTATTTCCTGCCGTCTGGTTTGCCTAGGTGAGTTTGCTTCTTTTTGTTCTAGAGTTTTCAAATGTTCTTTTAACTCAGTGTGGGATTTTTCCAGCTTCTTTATGTAAGCATTTAGTCCTATGAACTTTCCTCTTAACATAGCCTTCATTGTGTCTCATCAATTTGGGTATGTTGTGTGGTCATTTCATTGAATTTTAGTAAGTCTTTAATTTCTCCCTTTATTTCTTCCTTGATCTATTGATGATTCAGGTAAGCATTGTTTAATTTCCATATGTTTGTGGGCTTTCTGAAATTAGTGTTGCTGTTGAATTCTAATTTTAAGCCGTGGTGATCCGATAAGATACATGGGGTTATTTCATTTTTTAAAATCTATTGAGGTTTGTTTTGTTACCTAGTATGTGGTCAGTTTTTGAGAAGGTTCCGTGAGTTGCTGAGAAGAAGGTATATTCTTTTATGTTTGAATGGAATGTTCTATAAATGTCTGTTAATCCATTTGAGCCATAGCATCTGTTAGTCACTTATTTCTCTGTTAATTTTCTGTCTGACAGACCTGTCCTGTGGTGAGAGTAGGGTATTGAAGTCTCCCACTATCAGTGTATGGGATTTAATCTTGAGAAGTGTTTTGTTTCTTTTACATATGTGGGTGCCCTTGTATTTGGGGCATAGATGTTCAATATTGACATTTCCTCTCAATGGACTTTTCCTGTGACTAATATGAAATGTCCTTCATCTCTTTTGATTGATTTTAGTTTGAAATCTATTTTTTTAGATATTAGGATAACTACACCAAATTAGGTCCATTTGATTGGAAAATTTCTTCCCAACCCTTTACTCTGAGGCAATGTCTGTCTTTGAGGTTGAGGTGTGTTTCTTGTATGAAGCAGAAGGATGGATTCTGTTTTCATATTCAATCTGTTAGTCTGTGTCTTTTTATAGGTGAGTCGAGTTCATTTATTTTAAAGGATATTAATGATCAGTGATTGCTACTTCCTGTTATTTTGGTTTATGTTGCTGGTGATGTTATTGTGTGCGTTTTCCCCTTCTTCAGGATTTGCTGCTGTGATGTCATCTATTTTCTGTGTATTTGTGTATGAAGCCAACTTCCTTGGGTTGGAGTTTTCCTTCTAGTACTTTGTGTAGGGCTGGTTTTGTGGCTAGGTATTGGTTAAATCTTGTTCTGTCATGCAATATCTTATTTTGTCTGTCTATGGTGATTGAACGTTTTCCTGGGTATGGTAGTCTGGGGGTGGTGCTGGCATCCATGGTCTCTTTATGTCTGTATAATGCTTGACCAGGACCTTCTGGCTTTTATTGTCTCCAATGAGAAGTCAGGTGTAATTCTGATAAGTTTGCCTTTATATGTTACTTTGTCCTTTTTCCTTTGCAGCTCTTAATATTCTTTCGTTATTCTGTATGTTTGTGTTTTGATTATTATGTGGTGAGGGGACTTGGCTTCTTGTGTCTTCATAGGCATATCTTTATTTAGGTTGGGAAAGTTTTCTTCTATGATTTTGTTGACTATATTTTCTGTGCTTTTGAGTTGGACTTCTTCTATACCTATTATTCTTAGGTTTGGTCTTTTCATGGTGTCCTATATTTCCTGTTAAGATTTTGTTAGATTTAATGTTTTCTTTGACCAATGAGTCTATTACCTTTATTGTATCTTCAGTGCTTGAGATTCTCTCTTCCATCATTGTATTCGGCTATTTATGCTTGCATTTGTGGTTCCTGATCATTTTCTCATAATTTCTGTTTCTATAATATCCTCAGTTTGTGTTTTCTTTGTTGTCTCTATTTCAGTTTTCATGTTTTGAGTTGTTACTTTCATCTGCTTTTTCTTGGTTTTCTTTAAGGGATTTGCTGATTTTTTCCAATTTTTTGTTTGTCTTTTCCTCCATTTATTTGAGGGAATTTTTTATTTCCTCTTTAAGGGCCTCAAACATTCTCCTAAAGTCATTTTATAGGTCATTTTCTTCTGTTTCATCTATATTTTGTTGTTCAAGTCTTGCTGTTGTAGGGCCACTAGTTTTTATTGGTGTCATGTTGCTCTTTGTGGTACTGAGTATGTCCTTATCTTGTCTACCCATCTTTTCCTCTGGTTGGTGTGGTTGGGGCTGTCGGTGTCTCTGGTGATCAGTCTTCCAGGTGCCAATGGATCCAAGGCTCAGATGGTTGCTCCTCAAGATGTAGTGAGGCCTATGGTTCTAGTCATCCTGGAGGTCACTCGGTGTTCCTGGAGGTTGTTCAGTGCTCCCAGGGGTCACTTGACAGTACTGGGGGTTGCTCAGGCCTGCTCCCACAGAGGCTGCTTGCTTGGGGCTGCTTCTGCAGAGGTTGCTGCTTTGGACATGCTCTGACAGAGGTCACTGGTTCAGGCCTGCTCTGGTGGAGGTCGCTGGTTGGGGCCTGCTACCTCAGAGGTAGCTGATTCACACCTGGTCCCACAGAGGTCTCTGGCTCAGGCCTGCTTCCTCAGTGGTGGCTCCCTTGTACCTGTTTCTGTGGACGTTGCTGCCTCAGGCCTGCTCAGGCAGAGATTGCTGGTTCAGTCCTTTTCTGGTGGAGGTCGCTGGCTCAGGCTTGTTTCCATAGATGTCTCTGGCCTGGGACTGCTCCCATGGAGGTCTCTGACATGGGCCTGGTCCCTCAGAATTCTCTGGCTTGGGCCTGCTCCCTCAGCAGTCGCTCCTTTGTCGAACACAGGCTCTTGAGAGAAATCTACAACTGTTGCTTTGATGAATAAACATGATGTAATTCTACATTCTGAATATCCACAGGTTAGTCCTGCTCTCAAGTTCACATCTCTCCCTGCCATGATAAGCAGGTAATGTTGAAATTAGTAACCTGGCAGTGTTAATAATAAGTGTAAGTGTGCACATACACACACACACACACATGCACATATACACACAGACAGACAGACAGACTGACAGACATGAGGCTATCACTTTTAAAACCTCTGAACTAGTGTTATTGGTTGTTTTCTTACTCTTTTGGCTTAGTGGGGGCCTGCCATCCAGTTCCCAAATAAATTCAAGGAGGCTTATTATTACTTACAAATGTTTGACCTTAGCTTGACTTGTTTCTTGCCAGCTTTTCTTAAATTATCCCATCTACCTTTTTCCTCTGGACTTTTACCTTTCTCTATTTCTATATATCTTTTCTTTCCTTCTTATTCCTTGTCTGGCTTTGTGGCTGGGCGACTGGCCCCTCCCTTCTTTTCTTGATCCTTAATCTCCCTCCCAGTTTTCTCCTCCTATTTATTCTCTCTGCCTGCCAGTCCTGCCTATCTTTTCTTCTGCCTTGCTATTGGCCATTCAGCTCTTTATGAGACCAATCAGCTGTTTTAGACATAGTAACACAGCTTCACAGAGTTAAACAAATGCAACACATCTTTGCATCATTAAATAAATGTTCCACAGCATGAACAAATGAAACACACCTTTAACTAATATTCTACAACAAACTAGAAATACAGGCAAACCATGGCAGTGGTTGTTTCTGATGATGGTGAACTCACTAAGCCTTGTTGAACTTGTTGCACAGTGACTTATGAGAGTCTACGGGATGTACTGAAGGATAGAATGTATATGGATTCCAGGTGAGAGCCAAGATCTACTAGTATGTGGAGAGCTGACCATGGAGTAGGCTAGACAGACAGCTGTGCTGTCGCCAGGTATAGGCTGAGCTAAACATCAATCAAAAGGCAAGCTCAAGAAGACACTTTTACTGCAACTTTACTACGGCTGTGCATGTTGTGTGGCTTCAATGACCATTTTTTATGCAGTTTCTTGATCAAAAATGGACCAGAGATCATGAACTCTTTACAGGACATACCACATTGTAGGGATGGCATCTGGGGCATGAAGAAAGAAAGTCTGGGGAACTGTGAGGTAGTGACTGAGCTCTGTGGTCCTTCTGTTGTCTTTGTACTTTGTCAACTTGTCTTATCCATTCATGCTGAAGTAACAGTGAACCAGTATGATTAGAAGGTTGCCAATAATAAGCCCTCCAGGTCTGTGCACATATTAGTCTATAAATGGACAAAAATTAAATAAATACTATAGAGCTTATGGGGGCAAGGCCAAACCACAAAGAACATGGAGGAGGTAGCAAGTCATGGCCAACCAGAGAAGTCAGTATGATAGATGTCGAAATTTGAGGCAGGCCTTGGAAAAGATGAAATCATATTTTTCTGCAAGGAGATACATGACAGAGAGGGAGCCTATGAAAGGGATGTGTTTCTGAAATAAGGACCCTGTGTAGGGATGTAAGCCCAGAGAAAAGCCCAGCTGGTGGAGAGAATAAAATGCCAACAGAGAGAGGTTTTAGCATTGATCTAATAGACAATGGGGAACAGTTTCCATTTGTCAAACAGGTGGTGCTAATGAATTTCGAGTACTTAGGAGTCAATCAGCTGCTCAGCGACAAGTTGGCAGCTAAGAAGTTTTAATTTATTAAGGAGCGCTTGCGCTGGAGAAGTGCTTCCCCGGGGGCTTGCTAACAGTCGCTCTGGGGAAACCGCTACAAATGAAGATCGCGGAGCCCCTCTTGTGGGCTTTTGTTTTCTCGCTTTGAGATCAGAAGCATTGTTTTTTTTTTAAGCTCACAGGATGAGTCTCATTCATTACACATAGCTCTATTCTAGGTAGTTAGAAAATGTGTTCCATAACAGATTTTACATTTTCTCCCCAGGGAATTTCGGTTGGATTCTACAGGGGGCAGGGAAATCAAGCCTTGGTGAGGAAATCCAGGACTCTAATGAGCTTTATTTAGGCAACTTGACAGGTAACATGTGATGGCTTTAAATGTATCCTCCAACTAATTGTGTATTTTATTTCGCTAATTAATTTTTGAATTATAATATCTATAAAAATGAACGCTTATACAGATTAAAATAATCTATTCCAAGAAAAAATTGAGTAATATGGAATGTTTTATAATAAATCGTCTATCACCTTTCCTAGCAATGGAGGCGCTTCCTCCTTATCACCAGTAGAGGGCGCAATAACTCTTACTATAAATAGCGCCTTTCTTCCACCAGAAATAACGTCACATCTAATACCATCATACTCTTGAACTTGTAATTAATACATAGATAGTGTAATGCTGTGCATATTTTCTTTCATAATTTAAACTTAAGGATTAATGAGAGGTCTATGCTATGGCTTGTTATAAACTTCCTTGTGTGAGTTACTTTTCCAGCTCAACGGATTGCATTACAGGTTTTGTGTGGCCCTTTGCCGGCCTCCCCTCTTGCTTGTACTGTCCACCTCTCTGAGACCACCGGTGACTACCATCTGTCTCAATGTTATCCTCTGGTCTACTGACCTTCTATATAGCATGCTTAGCTCCATTGCTCAGCTCTCCTGTTATCTTATATTCATTAGAAAGAATAAATGGATTCCATTATTCTACTAGATATTGCATCTGGAATTTCCAGTAAAATACAGAATTTTAAATGTATAATTCTTTTTTAGTATAGGTATATTCCTAGAAATATTTGAGACATGCTTATGTGAACATTTGTTTACTTAGAGTTCATACTTAATTGCACATTTGCATCTTTGATAAAGCTGCTGGTGGATTATAAGCACGATGACTGGGGTTGTCTTGTCATATTCATGATCATAGAATTCTGTGCCAGTTCACTGTGGCTGCTCAGTAGATCAGAGGGTCAAACTGTGACATGGGATTAAGGTATTTTTGAATGCAGTATCTTCTTTTGAATCATTGGCATTAATAATACATTAGTGTGTTGATAGTGAATTTTTATTCATTCTAAAAAGAAAAATTCTTGTAATAAAGAAAAAACTGTGTACTAAGTAGAAATTTAAGGATTTAAATATAAAAATTGGAGGGAACATCAAAAGATATTTAAGCGCCTTAAAATAGCTCTCTGAGTTGTTAAGAAACATTATGCAGGTTAAGAAAATTCTCTTGCAAAATGATTATGGATCCTCTACAAGAAAAAAAATGTATGGTTTTAAAATATGTGTCATGTATGAAATTAAGACAAAAATTATAAAAAGATGCTATCAATACAATTCATTGTTAAGAATAATGAATTTATTCTGTTACTTTGCCAGAAATGGAAGCAAGAGGAAAAATTGCCAAAGTACTGCCCTGTTTGAATAAATACATTCCATATACTTGTTTTCAAATATCTGTAAGTCTAGTTACTACAAGACAATGTTGGAGCTCCGCGACTTTTATTTCCAGGACCAGGGATTGAATCCAGGGTCTTGAGATTACAAGGCAAGTGCTCTATCACTGTCCTAGCTACTATTTTATTGCTGTGAAGAGACATGACCAAAGCAACTCTGAAAAAAAATAAGAGAGAGCATTTAGGGGGCTTTTTTTATAGTTTGAGAGGGTCAGTCCATTATCACCACGGCAGGGAGTGGGGCAGCATGCAGGCAGGCATGGTGCTGGAGAAGTAACTGGGAGAGAGAGAGAGAGAGAGAGAGAGAGAGAGAGAGAGAGAGAGAGACTGGGCCTGTGGTGGGCTGTTGAAACCTCAAATCCTACTCCCAGAGACAAGCCTCCTCTAACAAGGGCATAGCTACTCCAATAAAACTCCTAAACAGTCCATCAACTAGAAAGAAACATACAAACAAACCTATGGGGCCATTCTCATCTAAGCCACCAAGGTCACTAAGCTATGTCCTTAGCTTTCTTCACAAATTCCTTAAGTTTCTTAATTTAGTTATCTAGAAAAACAATATGGCTACCAATCATAATTTCCCCCAATAACATTTGAACACTACTCCCAGAAGGAAGCCTTAGGTCACACAGTTTCATAGGTAAAGTTCCATCATACTCAGTATGGCATGGCGTTGGTATTAAGAGAGAGATCAAAATATACCAGTAGAGTCAAATTTAAAGAATAACAGGGCTACGGAGATGGCTCAGTGGGTAAGAGTACCTGCTGCAGCTGGGTGGTGGTGGCGGCACAGGCCTTTAATCCCAGCACTCAGGAGGCAGAGGCAGGCAGATCTCTGTGAGTTCAAGGCCAGCCTGGTCTATAAGAGTTAGTTCCATGACAGGCTCCAAAGCTACACAAAAAAAGAGAGTGCCTGTCGCCATTCAAGAGGACCTGAGTTTGATTCGCAGCATGCTTGACATGGCTCAAAGCTGCATGTAACTTCAGGTCTGGGGGATCTGGGATCTGATGCTCTCTTCTTGCCTCTGTAGGCACCCATACTCACACGTGTTCCCCCCACAATAATTTTTTTTGATTAAAATAAAATGACAACAGCCTACAGTGGACAATATACACATAACGTTGCAAGTGAGTCTACTCGGAAGACAATTTGGACCCCGCTTTTGACAAAGAAATACAATTTGTACCAATACATAGGGTTTTTTCCCTGCAATTAGATAAGAATTTCAAAACTGTAAGGTATTTACTTGATGTTGGTGGTTCTTCATAGACTATTCTATGCACACCCATTCTAGAAAATACTTGGGTGACAGTTGTTTTAGTTGGTTGAGATCTGTCTCTTCCACCATACCCTGCCGACTCTGCACATAGTCCCCTGTGGAGAAGGCCTATACTTCCTGTGTTCATGTCAAAGGGACTCCTCTCCTCCACGCCTATACTTCCTGTGTTCATGTCAAAGGGACTCCTCTCCTCCACGCCTATACTTCCTGTGTTCATGTCAAAGGGACTCCTCTCCACTGTTTCCACGTAAGAGCTGAGGTAGGTAGGAAGTTTAGAGGCAACGAAGGATGTGTCTGTGTATTCCCATCCCGTGTGGTGGATCCAGTGAAAGAATGAAGGGTCCTTGGGAAAGTGGGCGGGCCTCTGTGAGGCGGTTCATTGGGCTTCAGAACTCCTACAAACAACAGAGTCAGCACTGTTCTGATTATTCTCCCCTCCTACTTTTGATGGGCTAAGGAGGTTAATTACCTCCGATTTTGTTGTTATTCTCTGTTTGTTTTTGAGACACAGTTTCTCTGTGTAACAGCTCTGGCTGTCCTGGAACTCTGCAGACCAGGCTGGCCTCGAACTCACAGAGATCCGCCTGCTTCTGTCCCCTGAGTACTGGGGTTAAAGGTGTACGCCACTACCCCCTGACTTATCACAGGTTTTAAAATAGATATAGTTTGTTCTCAGAGAATGAGGTCCATCCTACCCATTTCTTAACCACATATTGTGTATATTATCTAACTTAAATATATTTAAATGTATACTCTCAAGAAAATACTTTTAAATGAAGAAAATTTCAATGTAAACAAAAATTAGAAATTCTGATCCAAAATTAAATACTTTCTCTCACTATGGCTGCTATTTTTTTTTCCTTAAACATGTACAATTTTGTAGACTTTTAGGCCTTCCAACCACTTTCCATGTTCTTCCAATTTATGAAACTAATTCATTGTACTTTACTACGATAGGATAATGTATTTCAACATTATTTCCTGTGGTCATTAAATATTTAAAATATCAGGTATCTGTTTTTTACCTGTTCAAAATTAATCCAGATGTTCACCTGCTGAAAAGGTGCCAGATCTCTTCTTTCGTAGACTTAACTTGGGAGAATAAATGTGGAACAGTTCTGTAGGGACCATTGGCCACAGATGGCTGAGTGATAATCAATTCTCAGGTGGAGATGGAGCCCTTCTGGCTTGCAGCACTTGAACTGATTTTAATAATTTAAAATACTCTAACAGCATCATCCAACTAAACAAAAAGTACTTCTTTTTTTTTTATATAAGATAAACAAATAGTTTGTGACACTCTAATTTTTAGGAAGCAGACTCAATATGCAGCTCAGGCTGGCTCTGAATTCCCAATCCCCCTGCCTCATCTCCCCAGTTCTGAGATTATAGGTGTGATCTCTAAGATGGTCTTTCTGACACCCTTATGTTGGTTCTACTTTATACACCAGCATCTTTTCCAGGAATTCATTCCCACCATCTAAACTGTGACAGGTCTGAGTGTCTTTCAGTTTTAAAACAATTCTGATGGCACGTTAATCCATGTGCCACTGTGAGGGTTTCATGAAGGAATCATATAAAAGATGGTGCCAAGGAATATAGACATTCAAAGTGGGAGGGGGTGAGGAAAGGGGGAGGCAGACGATAACAGAGTAAATGTGATCACACCAGACACATTTGGAAGGGTGGAGATAGGGTGTTGGAAACTGGATGGAGAACACATGCTTTGAAAACTGTCACCTTCCATGGAGGAGCGTAGCACTCCTGAGGCAACCCTACTGCACTCTCCTGGTCTCCCGTGGACCAAGAGCAAACTTCAGGGGAAATAGGAGAGTCTGTCCTGTGGTCCTTATCTGTTGGCCTCCCAAGGTAAAATACAGACTGAAAAGTGATCTGGAAAGGGAATTAGGGAGATTGCTCATTACAACGAAGGGAAGGTCCTTTCTCTGTGGTGTGTTCATGCTGCTGAAAGAGAGCCTTGAGCCAGCAACCAAATACCCATTGTAACTGGACTTACCTTGTATTTCTTTTTAACAGAAATTATGGCAAACTGATCTTCAGAAATCAGAGGGGATGGCAAGATACAGTTGAACCCATTGGAACTTTTAGCCTTACAATGTTAGCTCAATCATGGGTGAATTATGTCCCTAGATTTCATTCCTTTTGACCCCAGGTCTACCTTCATATGAGAGTATAGGACTACATTTACACTAATGGAATAGTTCATTTTACAAGGGAATTTATTTCTCAATGCACTACAATCTTCTTGCATCAGTATTTTTTTTTAATAATGTGGAGAGAATGCTCCTATTGAGCTCACTATGGTTTGTCTGCAATGTGCAATGCTTTTTCAAATGCTATATCATCTTAGTTTACCACATTCAATTTAAATTTGAGTAAATCGTGCTTTAGTTATATGGAAATTCTCTTTATCATTGTACTGGACTTAAATAGATAACAACTTTCTCATATCTGACTAAAGAGAATATTGATGTCTAAATAAATCTGAGAATAGAAGATTTTATATACATTGATTTTATCACACAAATATATGAAGCATACTTTTGACTCCTAAAATTGGCACACTGGCATAGCAAATGAATGCCATAAAAATATGTGTGTATAGAATAGAAAGCATAGCTTTGTTTCTGACAGACACTGTGGCCATCAAACAAGAAAGTCTAGTCAGTGGGCTCTTGACTGAAACTAATAGCTTAAAAATTCAGGTGACCTGAGGCTAACAGTTAAGAGCACGGGTGGTCTTCCAGGGGACTCGGTTCTATCATCAGTGTCCAAACGGGGACTCATAACCATCTGTAACTCTAGTTCCAGTTGCAGAGGGGTCAAGCGCCCTCTGCTGGCCTCCGAGTGCAGCAAGCATGCACTCTGTGTACTATGCAGGCAAAATACTCACAACATGTGCAAAAACAAAACCTAAAATGCAGTAGACCATGTGCAAAATGATAGAACTCAACGATTATGTTATCCTAATGAACACGTCATATCTTTGCATAGTGTAGAATATTAAACTTGAAAATGTGGAGTTGTATGGGAAGTATTAGTGTGGTCAGGCAATGTGTTTTATGTGAATAAATGAACAACTTTCAGTGAAAGAGCATATTGTCATTTCAGTATTTGTGCTATAGGTGGGTAAAATTTTGTTACAGATAGGACTGACTTGATTTCACTAAAAAGAAACTCATTAGTATCAATATACTTTACTCAGAACATCAATACTTTCATATGGTTAAAAGTAAGCAGATTAAATGTTTTAACCAAGTAGCTATGAAAACTAATTTTAAAAATTAGACCTTTCCAGAGACAGTAAGATTTCTTCAAAGCAGCACCCCAGCTGGTTGTGTTTTAGAATGCACTATGTCCTAATGAAGCATTTCTGAAAGAGGAAGCTAAAGCCTGCACCCACAGTTTCCAGCTTAGGCAGGGGTGGAGGCCAAAAGCTTGGGCTCTGGAATCTGATCTTCTGCATCTCTGGAGTTAGTCTCTCCTTCTGCCATATGGCTTCCAGGGATCAAAGTCAGGTCATCAAGCTTGGTGACAGGTGTCTTCAGCATCTGCACTATTTCACTGGCCCCTGATTTCACATGTCTGAATCCTGATGCTATACTCTAAGTAGTCAGTCGTAGGAGCCAAAGACCACTAAGCATGCCCAGGCTTCAGTGATCTTATTTGTGGGAGGGGCATTCTCAGTCAGCTTCAAAAACAAGGTCAAATAGAGCCTTCAAAGTCGTTCTGCATACTCTTACAATAGTAGGCAGCATATTGTAATGCTCCATTATTTATTATTAATTTTAAATTGGATGCCACTTTATTCACTGACTTGTGTGACTATGTAGCTTATTTAATATCAATATGTTTCTATTTAACACCAGAATATGTCCAGAGATTCACCAAAATCTGAAAGTTTAATGAATATATTTGTGCAATAACTATTGACCAGTATTAGGTACTGTGAAAACAATTGGTAAGAAACATACTAGCAGAGACCACTTAGCAGCTACAGTGAAGCTTTAGGTAAGGCAGAGATGATCCTCCAATGCAGACTCCATGGTAATACAGTTGGGTCTGAATGTCTTGCATGGTCAGTCTGTAGCTTATGAACAAATCAACTTGAGACTCTAAGTCTTATATCTTTCCAAATTGCTAATCATGCTGTTGACTGAGGTTTTCTTTCCTGCCCGGTTCCTGCAGTCGCTCTGTCTTATTCTTAGAGAGTCAAGAAAGTATAAAACTCTGGCTTGATACTTCTTAATTGTATAGGGAGAAACAAAAGATGCCAGGGCACATGATAGATGTGCTATTTAAAAAGTTTGAGCAATGTGAGATTCTTCATGCCAGTCATTCCTTCTCTATTCCCACTGAAATGCCTGGACCTTACCAAGTTCTTGATGGACGGTCCCTTAGTGATGGAACAGGACTTGAAGACAAGGGATCTCCAGATCATTGCCTCACTTCCCGTTTCTTTTAGGGTCCCTTCTAGTCAACTTGTTGTGGCCAGTTTTTATAAATAGAAATACAATTTGCTTGTTTAATTATTTTTAATTAAGCATTTTGCCTGTTCACATTAATATCTGGAGCTCCTTTGGACCCATTCATGTTCTGTAAACTTCTGTTTGTGTTCTTTCATGTGCCATGCCTGTGTGGATCTTAGATACTATTTAGTTACGTGATTCTTTTCAGAAATAATATTGTGAAAAAGATTTTCATCTTCCTTCATAGAGAGCCTTCATTATTTATTTTTTATTTTACTATTATTGGGTAAGTACAATTGTGTGTGTCTGTGCATATGTGTATAGTGCAGGTGTATCTGTGTTTTGATGTTCAGGTCAGAGAACAACTTTTGGGAATTGGTTCTTTCTTCTTGTTTGGTTGCGTAGGGGTGTTACTAGTTTTTCTGCCCATGTTGTGTACTACAGGATTAGGCCATCTAGCTTCCAGGAGTTCTCCTGTGTAATAAGGAGGAGTGTGGGCCCCTTGTTCTGTCCTGCCCAGCTAGCTTACACCTGAAATAATTACACAGAAACTGTATTCATTTAAAACACTGCCTGGCCCATTATATTTAGCCTCTTCTTGGCTAACCCTCATACCTTGATTCAACCCATTTTTAATAATCTGTATGTCAGCATGAGGTCGTGGCTTACCGGGAAAGATTCTGTGTGTCTGACTTTGCAGCTTCATGGCGGCCAACTCTCTGTCTCTGTCTTCTTCCCAGCATTCTGTTCTTTTTTCCCCGCCTATCTAAGTCCTGCCCTATCAAAAGGTCAAGGCAGTTTCTTTATTTAACCAATGAAAGCAACACAAATGCAGAAGGACCTCCTACACCATTTCCCCTTTTTCTGTTTAAACAAAAAGGAAAGGCTTTCATTTTAACATAGTAAAATTACATATAACAAAACAGTTATCAAGCAAGAATTATAGTTACAATATTTAAATCTATTTTATCTTTTATCATAATAATGGAAAACTATAACTATAACTATCCATTCTTCAACTCCATCAAAGACTCCAGAAGGATAAAATATTACCTAAGTAAACAGGAAATAAGCAACTTCCAGATTCTAGAAATGACAGAGACATCTCACTGCCTGGACAGTCACCCAAAGTTTTTCTGTACCATTGGGGCATCCATCTTCAGCCTTCAGGCCCATAGTATCCAGCAGACTTTTCCATGAAGCAGGAAATTTAAAAGACAGTTCAGTCACTTTCTTTTGTATCCTGCAGAATGTCTCATAGACTCTTTCATGAATCAGGAACCCTGAAGGATCATCCCACCTTTAGGCAAGTTTAGCAGTCCTCTCCCTGTGGGTTCTTTGTGTCCAATTCATGCAACAGTCCAGGCAAGAGCACTTTCTTGCCGAAATGGCTAATAAACTCCATAAGGAACCTCTTCGATGCCCATCTTCCTCTTGAAGTAGCTGGTGCTGCCAGGAGCAGACGTGTCTCATTGTCATGAAAAGCCCTAAGTTATTAAAACATTTAAAATGCCATATTTTGTAGTCTTTGAGAGATATGAAGAATGTCTATCTAACTGAAATATACCTCTATATATCTAGAAAATCTAACTAACATGACTATAAGCTTGACTATTATCAATGATTATCCATTAACAACTTATATTTCCTAATTATACATTACATTTTTAAATGAACTACACAATCACAATACCTTAATCAAGATCAGAAATACATATACATATAACAAAATTGACCTTAAATTTATATCAGTAAAGCAAAATCCATACCAATGCAAATTATTCATATCTATATCATATCCCCCTTTAAATGTAAAAGAACATTTATAAACAATATTTGGGAATATGGGCGCAGTTATTTCCCTCCAAAATTCTTCCTGCTGTATGGGGGTGCTGTCAATCAGGTCTTTCATGGTGTATCCTGTGTGCCAGGTTCATCTCATTTGTCAGTTGAGTGAAGTAATTTTCTGAAGGTGTTCACAGTGACCTTTCAGGAGGGCGTGGTCTATGAAACCATATTATTGGTCTGGAAGCAATCCACAGGGTCTCATCTTCTGTGAAAACAAAAGAAGAACCTCTTTTCCAAAGCATCATATCCTTAGACCCAAATTTTGAAGTCATTATACCTTTATAATAATATCCATGCTGGTTTAGCTTGACAGCCCATACAATGAAAAGTCTCTCTGTACTTAGCTCCTTTACAATCAAAAAATTTAAAGAAAACACAATAAAATACATAATCCAGACATTCTGTGAATTTTCCATTTTTACGTGGCTTATTATTATTTTTTTAATCTATAACTACTCTGTACTCTGTCTCTTTAAAGACTTTACACTTTTTTAAAAAGCATCTCTCTATACTCTTTATTTCTTTTCTCTTTTAAGCCCACTATGTACCTTTATTCAACAGTGTGACCCATTTAGAGGCCTTTTATGTCTGAATCTGTCCTAAATCTGTAATTCTTTACTATCCAGGAGTATTTCTTAAAATGCTAAGCACTTCTTAAAAACTTAAGTTGCTCCATGTAGTGATAATACAGTACCGCCTGTTTCCTGCCCAGTCTAAACCTTAACTGCGCTGTAATTATGATAATTACAATAGTTCCTGCCTGAGATCAGACCAGTTCAGCATGGTGGAGCTGCTCCTGCTTCAGAGCCATTTGGTGCCCCTGAGCCATGCACAGTTCCAGGCAGGTAGCAGTCCACATTGCCATCAAGCAAGCCATAGCACTTTAGTCAGAAACCCTGTCCAAATGATCTGTCTCCAGCGGGAGCCAGCGATGGCACTGGCAGCACAGCCCAGAGAGCCGGCATTTTAAAACTGCCACGGCTTTTTTACTGTTGCGGCTGCTGAGTGAGGAAAAACTTTGTGTGGCACAGTGCCAGAAAACAGCAAAAACTCTGTAACACTCTGTATTCTTTTTGAAGCTCTCTCAGATTTTACGTGGAGTCAGTCAACCACATTGGGCAGCCAATCTGTAGTAAGGAGGAGCACGGGCCCCTTGTTCCATCCTGCCCAGCTAGCTTACACCCGAAATAATTACACAGAAACTGTATTCATTTAAAACACTGCCTGGCCCATTATATCTAGCCTCTTCTTGGCTAACCCTCATACCTTGATTCAACTCATTTTTAATAATCTGTATGTCATCACGAGGTCGTGGCCTACCGGGAAAGATTCAGTGTGTCTGACTTTGCAGCTTCATGGCGGCCGGCTCTCTGTCTCTGTCTTCTTCCCAGAATTCTGTTCTCTTTTCCCTGCCTATCTAAGTCCTGCCCTATCAAAAGGCCAAGGCAGTTTCTTTATTTAACCAATGAAAGCAACACAAATGCAGAAGGACCTCCTACACCACTCCTCTCTCGGCTTCCCATCTCTCTGTAGGAGTACATGGGTTACAGATGTATGCCATGGTGCCAGGCTTTCTTGTTCTGTGTGTTCCAGGGATCACACCCACGTCACCAGGCTTGTGTGATGAGCTCTCTCACTTCCTTGGCCATCTCTCCAACCCCCAAGAGTAGACTTTACCATCAGACATCATCCCAGACAAATTTCAGAGTCAGACATGCTCTCAAGGTGGGCTGGACTTATTGGGAGGGTCTGTCTGCATCTCACCTTCACTCCTAACACAAAGGTTCCTAAGAAAAGCAAGTCCTTTCTCCCCAGGAAGATGATCTATATACCTCCCTCTCATTGAACTGCTTTTTCCCAGTATATCTGTCTGGACTCATTCCTCCTGCCTTTGTCTAGCTGGGTGGTTCAGGTGTGATTTGTTGTCTCCATGACCCTTACAGAGTCACTGTTCCTTCCAGGGGAGAGGTGTGCTTGAAACCAAGCTAGAGGAGGGGAAAGGATGGAGGGGAACAAAGAGGAAAGAGTGAGAAAGGGATGTGCAAGGCAAATTCCTAACATTAGAGAAGCAGGGGCACATGTGAAAACTGGGTCTTGGAGTCCCAGAAGAATGATCCTGTGTGTTGAAGGAGAGGGCAGGTTTGCATTATTTTGAAGCTCTTTAAGAGATAGCAAACCATGTCTCCTGCTCCATTGAGCAATCTGCATAGGGACTGGATTAGGTATCTCTACAAACCCTGTGATGAAAGTCAAATGAACTGAGATCTACACAAGCAGAGGGGGGAAGAAAGGGAATGTTTCAAGACAGAAATTCAATGGTATTTTTGGCTTAGTTTTATACCTTGCCATGATCTGAACCTGTCTCTCTAAAATTCATTTATTCCTACACTCTACTGTTGGGGCTGTTATGAGGAGGTGCCCTGGGAAGAGATGAAGTCATGGTGACTCTGTTGCATAAGTGGGATAAACACCCCTTTACATTGCACCAAAGGGAGCTCATTTGCTCACAGTGTGAACATGGTGTTCATATCTTCTTTGATGTGAGAATTCTGCATTTGAAGATAGAAAGAAACATTTTTCATCAAACACTATCTGCTGATGCCTCCAGATGGGCAAGAAACAAAATTCTATTGTTTATAAATTACCCAGTCTGTTCTTTTACGGCAGCAAAAATGGACTAGCCTAGATGAAAACTCAGGTTATTATTATTTTTTTCTGATTCCGAGTTTGGAAGGCAACCGCTCTTCTGATCCCTACCTCTAAAAGCTGACGCAGCTGTTCCAGCAGCGACATCAATGGAATGAGGAGTGTCTGTCCTTTAATCATAATTGTTTGCATTTCATCCATGTGGTTACATTAAAAGTAGTTTTTTTTTCTTCAAATGTTGAGTAGCATCCCTTGACACTAACATACCATAGTATGTTTCCCCATTACTGCTGTTTCTGGATTTCGGCTTTTAGGACTGACTTTACTACTGTTATTTTTGTGGCTAAATATCTAAGAATAAAATTGTTGAAATGTAGCAAGTAATATTAACTTCATGTGAAATTGCCAAAGGGATTTTTCTGTCTTATATTTCCAAGGCATGAGTGTTTTCTTTATTTTTCAGCATGATGTGTGTGAGGTTACTGGTGCCACACTTACGGAGGCCAGAGGACAAATTCAGGAGCTGTCCGTCAGGAGCCGTCTACCCTGTACTCCCCTAGCCCCAGACAGAATCTCTCACGAGCCTACAGTTCACCAAGTAGGCTGAGCTAACTGGTCTTAGAGCCCCAAAGATTCACCTGTTTGTGTCTCCCCAGCATTGGGATTACAGATGCACAATGCTGTGAACTTCCTCACCCAGGAAAGCAAGCAGTTGGCCAATTGAGCAGTCCTCTTGCCCATGAATAATGTGTTTTTCTTTCCTTAAGACCATTGCAGTCTTCAATTTTGGCTGTTTCTTCGAAATTTCTACATTTTGGGAATAAGAAGGGGGATTTCATTGTCTTAATATTCCTTTCACTTATGACTAGTAATTCTCAGAAACTTTTCTTTCCTTATTGATTATTGGTATATTATTTTTGTTCTTTTTAAATCCAGATGGACCATATTTTTTTCTAGTTGATTTATTGGAATTCTTTAGTATTTACTGCTTATTAGTTTTTTTCATATATATCACTAAGAATATATTTTACAGCCAAAGGATTTTGTACTCACTTTTTAAATTTACAGTTTCCTAATTTCTTAATGCCTTTTGATGGATAGATATTTGAAATTTTAATTGTACTTGGGTTATTTTTTTCATTAATACTTTTAATGTTTCAAAAATTTTTCCTGTTATTGGCTGTGAATATATTGCTTTATAAATAAAAAAATTATACAAATATATAAAAATATAAAGTAGGACTTTATAGTTTTAGATTTTATATCTATGACCAAACTCAGATTGATTTTTTTTGTGGAGTGACAATTGTTCTGTTCTTGGAAACTTTGAAATGATATATAATCTTGTGTAAAATCAATTGATCCTCTTTCCATGGGTATGTGTAGTTGCTTTCTAATTTTCCCCTTATATATTGTTGCATTGGACTGTCCTCATGTTTAATAGATAGCTTCTGCAAAAGAAGAAACAGTTAAGGTGGGGGATACGGGAGCCAGCAGTTTAAATCCCCTGAAAATCAATAGTCAGAAAAGCGGCTTACAATATTGTGAGAGCTCTAACCATAGTGGTCGCCTGCCTGTTTGTTCTGTCATCAGCAGCAGTAACTAAAGGTACAATCCCAGGTCCCCTATATTTGCAGATAGGGTCATGCTTGCAGCCGCAGGCTGTGTACATGTTGCTCTAGGGATGCAAGCAGAGGTGCTTGTCTTGGTGCTAGGGGTGGAGTAGCAGCTGCTACTGAGCCAAGAGCTGACATGACAAAAACTAACACAGCTTCCCAGCTGCTTCCCAGAAGTTGTCCCCTTCAGTGGATTCCAGAGATTCAAAAATGGTTTTATCAGCGAGACCTGCCTGCCCCTGCAACTGTTGTCTAATGGAGATGGCAGTTTCTAGTGCTTCTTCATCTTCAGTCTTCTCAGAATCAAGTCTTAATTTTTATGGAAGTTCTTTTTTTGTTTGTAACAGAGTAAGAATGTTTCTATATTTATTTTAAAAACATTTTCAAGTATAAAAATTAAAGAAGTTTAGTATATCAATCACTATTATACATACTTAATAAATATTAATTTATCTAATTTTCATGATAAAGTTAGAAGACGGGTACCACTGTTCATGTAGAAAATATTATGTGGAAAACTCATAGACTTTGGTATTGATTTGTATGTTCTTTATTAAGTCAAAAAAATATCCTTTATACCAAATGAGTAATGTGGTCTTGACAAACTAAAAATAGTACATTAAAATAAGGTCTCCTTGTATTCTTAGAACAAATCTTCTTTAGTTCTAGTATTTTAATTGCTTGAATTTGTCCTTGTGCATTTGCATATTTTAGGTAAGTTTTCCCAAAGCGTCCAATTCTTTTGAAGATTTATTTTGGTGTGTGTGTGTGAATATCATGTGTTTGCAGGTGCCAGTAGAGAACAGAAGAGGACATCCAATACCCTGGCGCTGGAGTTACAGGTGGTTGTGAGTTACCTGACTTGGATGCGAGGGACGAAACTCAGGTCTCTTAGAAGCACAGCATTGTGTTCTTAACAATCTCCCCCGCGCCTGACAGTGTCCACTTCTGATCACAATGAGATGGATGGTGACTCTAGTCATATTTTATTATTTTGGTTAGTAACTTAAATTTAGTAAATACTTTTAATCTCCTTGGTACTTCAGTTTCCAGGTAAAATGTAAAGTTTAATGGGTTATTTAACCTTGTGCCACTTAAAACACATTAATATTAATTGGCATTCATTAGTATTAATAATAACACATATTAATAGCCAACATAGCAATGCAATATATTTTGCTCCTTTCATGGAACTTCTATTGTGGTATATCCTGGGAGTATAGAAAGGCCCAACACACACACACGCACATACACACAAATCCATAGCCTTGAAGGACAAAGACCATGTTCCTTTCAAACTTCTTAGTAACTTAGAATGTGATGGCTAATAAAATTTTACTGTATATTATTTATTTATTTATTTCTGTCTCTGTGTATATATGCACGTTTACGTGTGGGTGTAGATTTCAGAATAAACTTGTAGGAATTGGTTCTCTCATCCACTATGTGGGTTCTAGGGATCAAACTTACAGCATCTGGTTTGGTGGCAAGCACCTAAAGCCTTGAACCATCTCCCTGGCTCTCACATTCTATCTGTTGATTATAGTTGCAACTACTGTGAAAGATAGATTCTTCCCTTTTGTGAGTGCATAGGGTTTCCCTTGACTAAGACTCTATATTTCTTAGACAGCTAGGCATTGTTGTAATTCAGAAAAAGCAGCGCGTGAACAAAAGATGCCCTATGACAGAGCTCAGGTGGAGGCGATTTTTACTAGGGGAAAGTGAATGGAAAAGGGGGGATGGGAGAGGGGAGACCAGCCTCTGAGAATAGGGGTGACAGAAGACAAGAGAAGAGAGAGAGAAAGAGACAGACAGAAAGAAGGAGAGATGGGAGGTGGGCAGGACCCTTTTAAAAGGGAACTTAGTGGATGTGCACAGGTGGTGCTCTAAGTGGCTACAGCTGAGTATGTACACCCCAAGGCCCAGCCAGTACAGATGCCTGAATACTAACAGGCATAAAAACAACAAATAAAACCCAAATAGAGAAGAATTCCAGTTATTGAAAGCTGGTTACTGTCCACAACACAACTACCAAGTATTAGGCTGCCTAATACTTACTCCTTACTCCCCATGTTTTAAATAGCATAGAAAGTACATGGTTGGCAACGTGGCTCAGTGGGTAAAAGTGCTTGCTGCCAAGCCTACTGAAATGAATTTGCTGTCTGCAACCCATGAGACACTGTAAAGAAAGAACAGACTGCATACAGTTGTCCTCTGACCTCAGTACATACACCACATCATTGGTATACGTGCACCGGCAACCCCCACCACACACACACGCACACACATACACACATACACACACACACCACAGAAATATTGAAGGATCCAAAAGACACACTGTTATTAGGCACATCACCTTTGGGGCTTATTTGAATGGCCTTTATTATATTAATCAGGGGATATAGTCTCTATATATGACAGAAATCTGTTCCTGGTATTTCTTGAGCCAGAGTCTCTGTAGCCTACAAATTTAAATCTGATCTTAATATAATATATGCCTCCTGTAGATGGAGAAGATGTTCCTGTTCACGCTGGTATGGCTCCTTTGGATTATGATTTCCAGTGTCACATTTTTTAAAATAAAATGTTTTAATTTTCTTTCATTGGAACACAGCAAGTTTATTTTTAGGACTGAAGATTTAATTCCAACAGGATATGTTTAGAACGTTCATGTACTGGCTTTCTGAAAACATCGAGTTTCATCTTATTATGAAAAGTGTAAACAGGTTAGAGCTCAGACACAGGTGCTGTTAGACTCAGCTCTCTGAACTTCACAGGGATGTCTTCCAGCTGTGCACAGCGGACTGCTCACATGTGATTTTAAATCATGGTGAATTAGAATCCCTTATTTCTCCCTTGGCTTTCCCTTTGTTATCTGACAGTACACCATGTAGGCTGCTTTCACATGGAAAATGAAAAGCATCCCCTTCCCAACTTTTGTCAACACATTTCCACAGGAAGCCATATGTCTAACTAAGAAAAGCAGATTTTTCCCATGCCAAAATTTTCATAAATACAATACGAAATGTGGTTTAGTGTAAGTATATGTATATATTTTTGAAAATTAACATTTTACAAAGCATCTATGATGCACAATGCATGCTATCAAGGCATAAGAAGACACTTGTAAATACAACAAACAAGATCCTCTCCTGGAGTGGGAAAAATGAGAAACCAGTGAACAACATACCAACAAACAACTCCAGTCTTTTCAGCTGGTTAAAACTGCCTTAGCGAAAACAACACAGCACATTCGAGAATCGAATTGTTACAGGAGCACAGCAGAGTGTGAGGCCATTGGAATGAAGACACAGTATATTAAAAAGAGGAGTTTTAAAGAAATTGGTTGTAACCATGACCCTAGGCTTACTGCTTGGCCACTCAAAGTCAATGATTCAAGGACAAGTAACCGGGTCAACAGTAAAGATTTGTTTGGAAAGCTAGCAAACTGAAGACTACAGAGGATGCTACTGAACCATCTTTTCCAGGTGTTAGAGACACAAAGGCTGAGCAGGGCTTTGTAAGGAAATATAATCGTTTAGGTCGGCATCGAGGGTGTCGCAAATTACTGTAGTCAGACTTTCTGAGGCGTGGGCTCCTTTTATCTTTACTTCACTGGGATGGAATACTTTGTGAATCTAGAGAAATATGGATGAGAAGGTACTGACTGAGAATTGTTCATTCTTCCCTTAATTATAATGATAGAAAAGGTCCCCTCTCTTCCAGAGAACTGGAAGATAGCAAACTGCTACTTTCCCCTGGTGGACCAAGAGACTTAGAAAATGGTGTATTTCTGCGAGAAGTTAGGGAGACATAACGTTTACTCCACAGCTTTTTAAACCTGTTAGGTGATTTCAATCAAAGATATCTTCTACAGAAAAGCTAGTGAGAAACTGTCAACATATCCCCCAGCTGTGTGATTTCCAAGATTAATTAATTTTAAAAGTTTGCTAGGAGCATTCTTAGTGAATTTTATATAATTTTAAATGGGATCTAGTGGCCATTTCATAGTTAAATTTTCCTCACTTGCTCACCAACGGTCCTATATATGGTTGGCTAGCACAAGCATTATTGAACCCAGCTTCAGACAGTTCGTCTGGTTGTCATAGCTCACAAATCTCTCATTTGATCAAAAATCACTTCATAACAAAGAGGCTTAGGTAATTGTTTTGAGAAATATTCAGCTTCCTAGGATATTGTCATATTTCTTTCTCATGGTGTTCTTTAATTTATAACTCAACGCCTTACATTTTCTGTTCCCTGGAATTTGATCCTAAAATCTTGATTATGCTAAGTAAATGCTGTGTAGATTGCATGAAAAATGACATGGATGCCACGCTTCATAACATCAGGAAATGTTCCATTTGTCCTATGATCATTGAAAAGCACTAAAACGTCAGCCAGGGTGCTAGAAATGGCCTTCGTCCCTCACCGCACATCTTTACAAGCATGAGATGACCCGTGTGGTGTCCTCCGGCATCATATGTACAGCCCCCAATCAGCCACTCATGTCATGGCCCTAAAATCAATTTGTAATTGTTGCCTGAATATATAATTTCATTAGCTATTACAAAATAATTATCCCTTTCTAATTAATTCTTCCTGTCACTGGGATTAACTGGAAGCATTCCATCATGAACTGGTGCCATTTGTTTACTGTGAAAGGCAGTTCCCATGGACAGACAGAGATCCATGTGCTTAGTTTCCTTTTGGTTTCCATAAAAACTGGTTGGTAATTCAGCATTAAAGATGTTGCTAAGGATATTTCTAGATGTTTTACTTTTTAAAATTATTATCGTGGATCCATGGATTTTAACTGATTCTAGTTTTGCTAAACATTCAGCAACTTTTTCATTATATTATTTTCGAACAGCACTTTTTTTTGGCCAATAGAAAAACCTTCACTAAACCTTTTCAACAAAGTAGGAGGATATAAAATTAACTTAGAAAATTCTGCAGCCTTCCTATATGCCAGGAGGAAACATGTTGAAAAAGAAGGCATGGAAACAATATCGTTTCAAATTGCCTTAAAAATACCTTGGAATAAACTTAGAGACATAGAAGTGAGTAGCCGCTATAATGAAAACTTTAAAATACTCAAGAGAGAAATTAAATTAAATTAAAACACTAGAAGATGGAAGGACCTCTCTTATTCTCAGATTGGAGGAATCAATTTTGTGAAAGTGGTTATATTGCTAACAGCAGTCAGCAGAGTCAATGAAATCCCTATCAAAGCTTTAACATCATTCTACAAAGATGAAGAAACAATCTTTCAAATTTGCTAGAAGATCAGAAAATCTTAGATAGCCAAACCCTGAACAAAATATATACTGCTGGAGTTATCACCATACCTGATTTTAAGTTACACTACAGAGCTACAATTTAAAACAACAGCATGACACATTCACAAAAATAGGCATGAAGATCCAGGAGCCAGAACAGAAAACCAAGACATGAAGATACAAAAATCATTCACTGGAGAAACGACAGCTTCTTTAATATATGGTCCTGGTAAAACTAGGTATCCAGGAGAAATAGGTAGATGTGATCAAAGTACATTTCACACATATGTAGTAAATTCTCAAAGAATAGATAAGAAGAAAATTCCCTCAGCAATATTCACGTGCAAAAGAAGGAAACTAGATGTTTATCTCTCGCATTGCACAAAACCCAGCTCCAAATGGATCAAAAACTCTAATGTAAGACCCCAAATGGAAAACTCTAGATGGAAGGATACATGTCAGGATAGAGGCATAGGTAAATTTCTGGATTAGACTACAGTAGCTCAGGAAATAAGGCATGGAAACAATATCAACAAATGAGACCTTGAGAAATTAAAAAGCCACCTGGTCCCAGGCATCAACTCAGATTATTAGGCCTGGCTGTGGGCACCTTTACCTTCTGAGCCATCTTACCATCCATCGCAGAATTTAATCAGACGATTTCATCCCCAATAATATTGTTAAGCTAATGAGAAAATATACAGAATGGATCTCAAGCAGTCAACTGTCTTTTCAGCTCATTTCCAGCCCACTGTCCTGTTTTCATAAATAAAATTTCATTGAAGCTGAGGCCGACTTATCCTTTCATTTAGAATTGCCGAAGGCTACTTTTGTACAGAAGTTAACTTGAGTAGCTTTTCGGGGGCTTTATATTATAGAAAACCTAAAATCTTTATTATCTAGCTTTTTAGAGAAAAGATTTTTCTGACCATAAATGTTGGGGATGTAGCTCAATTTCAAAGAGCTTGCTTAGCACGCGCAAGTCCAAGTTTGCTGGTGTGTGCTGGAAGAAGCTGCTGGTCCCCTGGTTGTGACTATGAGATTATGAGATGCAGGATTTCAAATAGAAGGAGAACGTTCATTCATTCATTCATTCATTCATTCATTTATTTATTTATTTATTTATTTATTTATTTATTTATTTAGTAGTTTCACAGGTCAATCTTGTTTTTTAAACCATGTTACTTAATGCTGCTTAGGAGCAGAAATGTGTGTATGTTGCATAATGTCTGGGCACACAAGTGAGCATATAGTAGGTATTTTGTAAATATGCGATTGGTTTAGCTACTGAAAATGTGTCTTCGTATGTGGTGATCTCTCCCTCTCTCTCTCTCTGTATGTGTGCCCAATATGCACATGTATTTAGTGCATTGTAGTGCAGGGTGAATACAATGGATATATGAACATTCTCAGTAACTGTTATGAGGGTCCATAACCTGTACCATTCATGTTGGATTGCAGAAATCACAGGAATGACCTTACCTTTCTACCTACATGTGGTTTAGAAAGGCAATGGGTTCTTTTGCCAGCTCACTGAAAATTGCAGTGATTTGTTAGACTGGATGAGATGAGATGCCTTTTGTCTTGAGGATGAATCTCCTGTGTTGAAAAGGCCGCTGCTTTTTGAGAGGAGGCATGAAGGTCAACATCTGTGCTTCTTGGGGGCTTTAGCTCAGTCTGATATAAAAAAGAGATTAAAACAAAAACGAGTGCACACTGGAAAGAACAATGAAGTGTTGTCCACAATTTAAGCCCATGGAGGGCTGTCTCTGATCCTAGGCTGAGGATTTATTGGAAGAGGATAGCTGCTGTTTGCTTCAAACAGTTCTCTTTACCTTCTCTACATGTTACATGCCTGCCAATCTCTATATTGTCCGTCTCATTAGACTTCAGAATAAGGGAGAGCCGTGTCCATTTGCAGCAGGATCATCAGCTTTGTCTGCATGGTTTCCCATGTGTACAGCTCTTGTCAGATTGCTTGACAAAAATGATAGCCAATCATCTGTCTTGGGATGTTTCGCTTGTTCTCACATCTTGGCTATTGTGAGTACTGTTCAAGGTTTCAAGATCGTGATTTCTGTTCTCTGGGATAATTAGGAGATGGGATTGCTGGATCACATGGAAGTCCTAGTCTCAAGTGCTTGAGGAAGCTCCACAATGTTTTCCATGGCAGCTAAATCATGTGGCGATGTCACCACCACCAAGAGTCCAATGGCTCTCAATGCCCTCTACAACACTTGCTATTTCCATTCTTATATTGCTTTCTACATTTGACTATTTGTTGAGAGAGTAGATATCTGCCAATTATTCTTAGTCTAATAAAATAAAACTTAAAAAGAAACCTGCAAAGTGGCTCCCTATCACTATAGTAAATACATTTTTTTTATATGACAAAGGATGCTTGACTTCTTGGGGACAAAGGACTTCACAGTTTAGGTTCCCCTTTTGAAACAGTGATATCTGTAGGAAACTAAAACATATTAAAATAAATACAATTTCTGTGATATAGTAAATTATTTCATGTGTATTATTCATAAATAATCTAACACTGTAAAATGAATACTTAAAGAAATATAATCCCATTAAAATAATGTGCCATTAGCCTAGGTTTATGCAGTTAGCAGGATTTGCGATAGCTGTAAATCATTTCAAAATTGACTGTAATGTTCCATAAATTTAATGTGTGGATAATTTGGCAAGTTACCTATTAACAAACTGGGAGAAGTACAAAGCAGGCTTGTTTACTTTCCCTAAGTTAGGATTAAAAACTATGTAGCTAAACTATGTTACACACTTGATTAGACTTTCTGATCTACTTTATACTTTCTCTTTCTCAACTGTGTGTCTACAGTCATGTATACCACTGCAAAAGTAGCATCTTTGTCCTTTATAGTCAGCCGGAACAAGAATCCCAGGTTTCTTCCTTGTTTCTGGCATCAACATGGACCAGGAACATCCACATGGTTTGCAGCATCAGCATGTGCCAAGGACCTACAGTTGACCTACTGTGGCAGCATGGCTGGGTGGACATCAACACAACCCCCTGTCAAAGCATGACCACAGACTAGCACAGCCTCCGGGAGAAGTACGGACCGTGGAGGAGTTTTGAGGAGGCCCAGTCCAGTAAATGAACCATTCTTCATCTCAAACATTCTGTCATTGCTCAGTGCCAGGGCCATCGTGGGGCTGGGCAGCTTGTTCAGGGGCTGAGTCTGCCCAAGCTTCAGGCTTTTGCACACCACCCTGCCTAGCCTACTGGGCAACAACCTGGTCCTCATCATGCAGCCTTCTCTCACACCTATCACAGCTGCCAAGTCTCCAGCTCTGCCTATCTCCACCTTAAATGCATTGCTCTGTTCCTCCGTCTTTCCCGCCTCTCCATCATATATTAGTTTGTAATAGTGGCGTTGCAAGCTGTAGTGTGTCACATAGTATATGTTTTGCCCAAACAGTTTTATACGCAGATGTTCATTGCTACAAGTTTTTGGTTTGGTTCAAGGTTTCTGGTTTCTGACACACCATCAATACTGGGCCATCACTGAGACTCCTTTCAGATATCCTGTTATTACCCAGAGTCTTGGAGATCCTGTAGCTCTTGTTCTGCAGGACCAATTCCTTCATGAGCTCCATCAGCTCATAGGTGGGGTGGATGCTGGGGGGAACCAACCCAAAGTGCCAGATCTGAGCCTGGACGGTAGCTGAGTTGGTCAGCCTGGGGTCTGTGTCCCAAGGGCCAAAAGTTTTATTTTTATTTTTAGATGTACAGGGGTGGGGTTGGGGTTGGGGGCAGATTGGGGCACATGAGTGCAGTGCCCACGAAAGCCAGAAGAGGGCGTCATATTACTGGTGCAAGAGCTAGAAGTTGTGAGCATCCTAATAGCAAACTCTGGTCCTCTGCAAGAGTAGTTTGCGCTCTCGACTGCTGAGCCATCTCTCCAATTTATACTACAATATTTTATACAGGGCAGTGTTGACCGAGGTTTCTGTCCCACCTGGTCCTGCAGTCCTTCAGTCCCAAAGAAAGCACACAGAGGTCGTCTACATTAATTATAAATTGATTGGCCTATTAGTTCAGGCTTCTTATAACTTATATTAGCCCATAATTTTTGTCTGTGTTAGCCACGTGGCTTGGTACCTTTTTTGGCGAGGCAGTCAAATCTTGCTTTCTCTGTGGCTGGTTCACGACTACAGACTGAATCTTTCCTCTTCCCAGAATTCTTGTCTCCCTGCCTCTACTTCCCGCCTGGTCGACCCGCCAATACTCCCTGCCTGGCTACTGGCCAATCAGCGTTTATTTAAAATGCAAGTGACAGGGTACAGACCATTGTCCCACAGCAAGGAAGTTAAGTTTCTATAGACTGGTTATCACAGGGTTCCTAGAATCAATAACCTACTCTCCTGGTGGACAGCTGAATATTCACACAGATACAGTGTGTGAATACAGACACGGGACATGGGTTGTCCACACATTCATTTTATGGGCTTTTAAGATAGTGAATGTGTGTATATGTAGATAAAAGTCTCAGCTTATTGAGATTTATTTGCCTTTTATATTGTTGGTTTTTAAGTCTTAAATCTTGGGATCCGCAAGCAGATCATGATATTTTTCTGTTCTGGGACTGCAGCTCCTGGGGTAGCTCCAATCTGATGAAATCTGTCATTGATAAAAGAGAGCTCAAGCTTCTCTAAACCAATTAAAATGTTTTCGCCCCAGGAGGTAAATAAAAGCACATGATAGAACTAACACAGAGTGGAGAGTGGTAATTGGTATACTAGCTCAGTACTGAACAATATTGAACACTGTAACAATAACGTCTAATAAATCATCCTGAAAGGTACATTGGTCATGCTTTTTCAAGGTCAAATAAAGTATGCCCATGAGAATCCAAAGGTTCCCTACATTTTTATGGTTTATTTTGGAGAGTCTTAACTGTTTCCTCTAGAGCAAACTTGAAATTCTCTTAATATGTGAAAAGTCATTAAAATTCTCAAAACCTGCCATATTATCTTTAAGTACATTGTGAACTGAGATATAATTTGATTTAGAGATTTACTATTATGTAAATCCACTTTGGATCCTACTTAAATAAATAAAATCCTATATGTTGAAAATATTTGTATTATTTTGACAACACAAGATTTTTTAATATAGAAAATTTAGTATAGCAAAGTATAGCTATTACCAACTTTATTTTTAAAATATTATCTTTATATCCACTGTCCAACTAAAAAAAACTGTTAGAATACTTTTACAATAAAGTCACTATTAGTGACTTCTAGTGCTGACTTTTAAAATCAGAATCTGCCTTCATCTGTGATTCCAGACTCAAAGGATGCTAACTTTGAATGAGGAGATGAAAGTAGCAATGTTAAAGAAACACATGTGAGTATTCAGTTATTTGTTAATCTCTCATCCAATTATTTGTTCATCCATGCACCCATCAGTCGCCCATCTTTCCATCTATCCAAATGGCCATCTACTCAGCCATTCATCCACCCAAGCATCCTTCTCTTCCTCCACCCTCCTCCTTTCCCTACCTGCTTCATACTCACCTTTCTTCCTGTCTTCCTTCCCTCTGCCAAATATGTTCAGTTCTTTCTACTCCAGGCATTTAAACTCTTCTGGAAAAATGATTTTGGTAAGATTAAATGGTCTTGATGAAACAGAAGAGAACCTCAGCGACAACCGTCATTTTTGTAGACAACACATAGAACCAACACAGTCAATTTATTTCATGGCTGAGGCAAGCATGTAAGTTTGAGAGCCAATGTGCTCACTAACTGCACACTTAGCTTTGATGGTAACTTGTTAGAATCCCAGTGGGAAATTTAATACCTTAGTTCAGTTGTTCAACTCCAAGAATTTAAACTATGGATAGACAACACCAGAACTTAGCAGATGCTGAGAAGGGTGGAGGGGAGGAAGAAAGAGAACAGTTTTTTTCAATGGGCACAGAATTACACTTCGGAGAAACATGTTCTCTACCGTGAGGGGGTTATAGATAAAGGCAATGGTGTTATTCAAGGAAAGCTAGCAGGAAGCATTATTGAGTGCTTTCACTACAAGTAAGTGACCAATGTGTGAAGAGACAGGTGTGCCTACCTTGATTCGAACATTCTATAATTTTTGCAGTTATTGAAAATATCACATGGTACCTTCCAAGTGGGTATAGTTTTGATGCGCCAATAAATTAAGATTAAACAACCTATTGATTATACAAGTCTTGAATTCCTCACTTGTTTGCCAGCAATAAGTCTTACCATTTTCATCCTTGCTAATTTAAATGGAAAAATTTCTCTGCCCACACAAATAATTTTTTAAGTTATACATGATGTTAATGTTCTGTGCCTGCCTGGGAGCAGTTGCCTGGGTTTGTGTTCTGATATTTCCTATCTGTATAGGTTGTATTTTCTGCTTATTGAAAGAGATTTAATTGTGTTCTAAGGGAACTAACCGTCATCATTTTCATTGTAAACAGAGTAAATTCACTTACTAAACTTTCATATATATTTTAATTTTTATGGAGTAAATTTTTCATGAATAAATGATATTATATGTTTTATTGTATATATACTTGATTTTGAAAGTGTTGTAGGGAACTCAGTACATGTTTATACAACTAAAATGCTATTTCTTTATTCTGTGCTTTAAAAAATAACCTAAAAGTTAATTAGGATTTAACGATCTTCCACAAGGATATAGAAAGATTTCTGTACAGCTAAAATAAGATTTATATCGCATTTCATTAAAGAGGAGCAAAGGACACTCGGGTGGTAAATTTCTTTTATGGCATTGAACTTTAAAAAATTAAATAAAATAAATAAAATGGAAATGAAAAGTTTCTGTAGCTCCCTGTGACCTCTTCCAAATGAGCAGCTGCGAAACACGAGCCCCATGCTTCCAGTTCTTTTGATGATACTTTAATAGTGACTCTTCTCAAGAAGTTCCTTTCCGAAGTCAGGACGACCGGGAGGGGCTGGTCCACCCACTGAGACAGTGTGCCTGATCTAATGGGAGCTCACCAAATCCAGTTGGACCGGGACTGAACGAGCATGTGATCAAACCGGACTCTCTGAATGTGGCTGCCAATGGGGACGGACTGAGAAGCCATCGATAATGGTACTGGGACCTGTCTCTTCTGCATGTATTAGCTTTTTGGGATCCTAGTTTACTTGGATGCACACTTTCTGAGGCTGGGATGGAGGGGGGAGGGCCTTGGACTTCCCTCAGGGCAGGGTACCCTGCCCTCTCTTAAGGATGGAGGGGGTGGGAGGAGGGTTAGTGGGGGAGCGGGAGGGGAATGGGAGAAGGGGAGGAAGGGTCAATTTTTGAATGGGAAAAAAAAGAAACATAACAATAAAATGACTATTCGTAACATAAAAAAAAGAAAAAAAAAAGAAGTTCCTTTCCTGCAATGAAAAGACAAATATATGACTCCAAAATTGGTTTGCATGTTTATGTGTGCAGTGTGTGTACTTGTGTATGAGTGCTCTTGTGTTTGGGCATACATGTATCTAAGTGTAAATGTGCATGTATGTATGTGTGGAGGGGTCAGAGGTCAACACCAGGGGTCTTCTTTGATTACTCTGCTTCCTGTCTTATACACTGAGGCAGGGAGCCTCAGCTGAGAGCAGAGTATACCCATGCAGCCTGTGTCGCTCATCAGCTTGTCCTGCGATGCCCCATCCCCCCCTACCCCGTCTCTACCTCCTGAACTCTGAGAATAGGAGTTGGCAGCACACCCACCTCGCTTTTACATGAGCGCGGTGGATCCAGATTCACCCAGTGTGCTACCTACTGCTCTGTCCTCCCGGTCCATGACTGAAACTTTAAGCTTCTCAAATTTGATCCCTGATTTTTCATATATGGTACATATTTCTATTATGAAGCATATTTAGCTGATGTTTTTCCTAACATCACTTCGTTGAATGTACAGGCCCAGCCTTTATTTTATACAAGTGAGAAATTCTTTTCTTGGCCTGAGGTGAATAATAATTTCATCTCCCAGAGGAATTGAAGAAATGTGTCTGGTTCTGCATACTGCTTGAACTGTAGCTGAATTCTCTGTAACTATAAGCTTGCTTGGCAGGTGATCTCCTTTTGGAACCCTTGGCATTGGCTGAGTAGAGACTTTGCTAGTACCCTAGGAATTCTAAGGAACACAAAAGGAACCCAGAGAGCCTCAGTTAGGACCTTAGACTAGGTAGTGTTGTATGAAATGATCTCTGCAGATGTTCACATGTGCATGTGTGATCACCTCAGTTGTTCTCTGCAGCTATCCATCTTATATTTGATATTTCATCACTAGTATATGTTTATTAACTAATTTTTGTCCACTTCTTTGTATGCTAGGTAAACACTGAACCAGTGAACCAACAAACCACATCATTAACCATCTTATCAATTATTTTAGATATATAAAATAATATAACATTAAGAGAACATAAGACTTTAATGTTAAGTGTGATACATTTGATAAACATTATGTAACCCTTCCAGTTTAATCTGTATTACACTCTTACATTAAGCATTTTAACAGAGCTTTTCTTTAAATATAAAAACAATCCCATGGAAGCAACCTCCAATGCTTGGGCACAGGAGACCACTTCCTAAATATAACCCCAGTAGCACAGACAATAAGAGCACCAATAAATAAATGGGACCTCCTGAAACTGAGAAGCTTCTGTAAAGCAAAGGACACAGTCAATAAGAGAAAAAGGCAGCCTACTGAATGGGAAAAAAAAATCTTTACCAACCCCACATCAGACAAAGGACTTATCTCCAAAAATATATAAAGAACTCAAGAAATTAGATATTAAAATTCTAAATAACCCAATTAAGAAATGGGGTACTGAACTGAACAGAGAATTCTCAACAGAAGAATTTCAAATGGCCAAAAGATACTTAAGGACATGTTCAACTTCCTTAGCTATCAGGGAAATGCAAATCAAAACAACTATGAGATACCATCTTATACCTGTCAGAATGGCTAAAATCAAAAACACCAATGATAGCCTATGCTGGAGAGGATGTGGAATAAGGGGAACACTCATCAATTGCTGGTGGGAATGCAAACTTGTGCAACCACTTTGGAATTCAGTGTGGTGGTTTCTCAGAAAACTGGGAATCAACCTACCTAAGGATCCAACAATTCCACTCTTGGGAATATACCCAAAAGACTCTCAATCATACTACAAGAGCATTTGTTCAATTATGTCCATAGCAGAATTATTTGTAATAGCCATAACCTGGAAACAACCTAGATGCCCCTCAACTGAAGAATGGATAAACACAGTGTGGCACATTTACACAGCAGTAAAAAATAATGACATCTTGAATTTCACATGCAAATGGATGGAATTAGAAAACATTATCCTGAGTGAGGTAAACCAGACCCCCCAAAATGAATATGGTATGTACTCACTCATAAGTGGATACTAGTCATAAACAAAGGGCAACAAGCCTATAGTTCAGAATCCTAGAGAAACTAAGTAATAAGGTGAACCTAAAGAAAAACATATATAGATCAACCTGGAAATTGGAATCAGACAAAAATTTGGGAGCAGGGGGGTGGGAGGTAGAAGGGGGGAGAAGGGGGGCTGAGGAGAACTTGAAGGAATGGGATAGTTGAGATGGAGGAAAGACAGATATGAGAGCAAGGAAAGAGATATCTTGACTGAGTGAACCATTATTGAGTTAGCAAGAACCTGACTCTAGAAAAATGCCCAAGAACCCACAGAGATGAACCCAGCTGAGACCCTAAGCAATAGAGGAGAGGGTGTCTGAACCGACCTTACCCTGTAGTAATACTGATGATTATCTTAAATATCACCATAGAACCTTTGTCCAACAACAGATGGAAATAGAGGCAATGACGCACATCAGAGCACTGGACTGAGCTCCCAAGATCCAGTTGAAGAGTGGAAGGAGTGAGAGTATGGCAAGGAATTCAAGACCATGAGGGGGTCATCCACTGAGACAGTTTGCTTGAACTAATGGGAACTCACCAACTCCAACTGGACTGGGAGTGAACGAGCATGTGAACAACCAAGCCCCTCTGAAGGGGGTTGACAGCTGGGGCAGACTGAGGGGCCACTGATAGTGACACTGGGATGTGTCTCTACTGCATATACCTGCTTCATGGGATCCTAGTCTCTTTGGATGTAAACCTTGCTCAACCTAGATGTAGTAGGGAGGGCCTTGGACTTTCCACAGGGCGGGGTGCATGGCACTCCCCTAGGGTTGGGGGGGTAGGGGTAGGGTCTGTGGAGGGAGAGGGAGGGACTAAGAGGAGGGGAGGAGGCGAGGGAGTAGGAATTTGGATTGGTATTTTGTTTAAGTAATTGGAAAAAAAAACAATCCCATGTAAACTACAAAGCCATATCCTCAGCATCATTTTATTAGGTATCTAGAAGGAATCTCCTTTAATGTGTTAAATTTCATTCAAATGATACTGAAGCTATCCGAAAGTCAATAAGCTAGTTTTTAATCTGAATTTGTCTTTAGGAGAGCAATGACCTCTGTTATCACTGGAAATTAGTAGATCACTCCCACTATAGGACTGAGTGCTATTGCCTAATTTAACACAGAAGTTCCCACCCAATTCCAGAAGCCTTAAGAATGTTAAGAAATATTTTAATGAAGGTCACGAATATGGTCCAGAGTGTTAAGGGTAGCTGTGCCAAACTGATAACCTGAGTGCAATCCCCGGTACCCACATCACGGACGAAGAGAAGTGACTCCCACAGATGGTCTTCTGAAGTCTACACACATGATGGACATAGAGAAGTGACTCCCATAGATGGTCTTCTGAAGCCTGCACGCTTGTCATAGCACTCATACATGCAATCCCCACATAAATAATTTAATAAAAAGTAATGTCATCAAAACAGATTACTTTCCTCTTAAAACTTTCTCTGATTAGACCATGTGCTCTAAACTAGTAAGAAAATCTCTAGCTGGGGCTGAGAGATGGCTCAGGGTTAAGAGTGTACTGCTTTTACAGAGGACTGAAGTTCAGTTCCTAGCACCCATACTTGGTAGCTCACAAACTCCTATCTCTCCAGCTCCAGGGAATCTGTTCCACCCTCTTCAGACCTCTGCAGGCACTGCATGTTGTTTACATAGCTCCCACACAGACACAGAGACAGACAGACAGAGACAGACAGAAAAAAAAAAACAACCTTAAAAACTCCAATTGTCCACCTAAAAACATAGTGCTGGTAAATTTTAAATCTCAGCACAAATCTGCTTATTTGCAATCACAATAAATGTAGAATGGGCTTAATATTATTCTGAGGTTGAAGATTTGTTTCTGTTGTGTATCTTGTCTCAAAAATGTGCATCGATATTGGGGATAATCTCAATATGATCTTTGGATTTTCAGGGATGGAACAAACCCTGGAGAAGTAAATGTATACCTTAAATCATTGCTTCATCTTCAGGGTTTGAAGCTGTGTTACTCTTACCATCTCTGTTAGCTTCCGTCTTCCCTTTCCAAGTTTATTCATTTATTTCTTTTAATTTTCATATTTAATTTTGTATTTGTTTTTGTATAAATGTCTCCTTTTATTGTTTAATACTATGCTAGAGGTTGTCATTCTATTTTTCAGTACTAGGAGTTGAACCCCAGACCTGAACATGCTAGGTGAACATTCTACCACTAAGAACTTCGGCTTTTTTGTTTGTTTGTTTTGTTTTCAGACTTTGTATTTTGAATCTTAATGAAGCTTCCTGGGTTTCCTTTGAGCTCACTCCATAGCACAGGAAGGTCTATGATCCTCTTGCTTCAGCCTCAAGATTATTAGAACTTATAAGAGTTCACCACCAGGCCAGGCTGGCTTGTCATTGCGCTTTCTTCATTTACAGATAATTATGTATAAAGGTTGCTTCTGTTCATTTGTTATCTGACCTTGGTTGGAATTTATGCTCTATTTGCCATTTAAATTCTTATGATTTTTTGAGACAGGGTTATGATTTTTAAGTAATAATGGTTTCAATATTTTCCTCTATGGGTTTTAGGTTCTGTTTCTTTTTTGTGAAGTTTTTTTTTTTGCTATACAATTGCAGAAATATTTGCTATCATTTCTTCTACATATTTGTCTTATATCTTTATCTTTAGATATTTCATTAACTTGCATGTTTTAATACAGATATGTAGGACTCCTGATTTATACCAAGGTCAGAAGAAGATTTTATCAGCACTATTTATTAAAACTTCTCCTCTTAACTGAATTACAGTGGTATTCCTATCTAGACAACTCCAGGAAATTACTACCCTATGTTTTGTTTCTGTAGACTCATCTATTAGGAGCTTCATAGCATGTAATCCCATAATACATGTGCATTTTTACCAGCTTTTTTCACTTAGCACAAGACTTTCTGTTTAGTTTTATTTTTTATTAATTTGATTTTAGCATTTTAAGGCATGCCCTAGTCTTGAATTGATAGCCAATTTTCCTGGCTCTGCCTTCTAAGTGCTAGGATTAGAGGCACCAGCTATCCTGTGCAGCTAGAATAATTGTTTCCATATGTGCCCAGGTTATAGCACATATCAGGAATTTGCTTCTTTTTTGTTTATTACCATTATTCCATTGCCTGGATATATCACATCCATCCATTCATTCACCAATGGACATTTGGATTTTAGGGATTTCACTAATGTATTCATAGGCAGATTTTGTTTGCGCAGTTTTTCAATTTTCTTGGGTTTATTCCCAGGAGTTTAATTACTGAAATATATAATATCTTTCTGAAAAATGTTCTGACAAAATCTTGGACTATTTGTCAAGGCTACTGCACTGCCTTGAGTTCCCCATCAGTAGTGTGTTAGAGTTCTGACTCCTTTATATGTTGTTCTATTCAACACTCATTATATTTTCAGGTTATTTTTTGCTTTTATGTTATTGTTTTTGTTATTTTTTGACTGGGAGAAGCATATAAAATAACTGATTTCATTATTTCATGGAAGTATAAACTAGTATAGACATTATAAAAATTAGTAGGGAGATTTCTTAGTACCTTAAAAATCATGTTTTAGCCACTTCAGTGAGAATCTGTGGTGAGTTCTTACTCATTAGATGTGGAATAAGGATTTCTGGTAGGCTCTTTTGAGTTTCTTTTCAGATATATGAAATCTAAAACTTTTCTCTATCCTGCCAGTTATATTTTTATGATTTTGATGGTGCTGTTTGAAATATAAAAGCTTTATACATTTTGATGTTGTATCTATTTTTTGTTATTGTTGTTGGTGACTTTGGTCCCATACCATGTAAAACATCACTAAATAAAAGAAACAGGATCTAAGAATTAAATTCCAACCAAAGATGTCTTTCACATTTAAAACCAACAGACTGGCATACACTTTATGACTCTTTGAATCCATCTGTATTTCCGATTTGACACAGGAACAAGACTCTGTGACTGGCCTAATTTGTTTGAAATCTGGATCATGCTATTATTGTTTCCCTTAAAAATAACTCTCCTTGTTGTAGTTTCCAGGGGTTCCATGATTGCTTAGATTTTTTATAGAGATCATCTTTAAAATATTAAATGCCAATGTATAATGGCAAGAATGGTGAACGTTTCTTTGGCAGAGATTTAAGCCTTCAAATAAATTCAAGAAAAATTCAAATCATAATTTAATTCAGTATTGAGTTGTAAAAATAAAAGTTTTAAATTCTATGCATTAAAAAATAATTCTCTAGTTAATATTTTAGTAGGCCTTTTGAGTGACTCTTGTTTTTGACAAAGTAATACAATCCTTGTAGAAAATCTGAGTAATATGAGATTGTGTGAAGGAGAAAATTAAAATCACCCATAATCTTGTCAGCAAGTGAACATGCTGCAGTATCTTTTTAAACATGTACATATCTATGTTGCAGTGTAGTTTTCTTTAAAAAACATTTGTACATTCTTATGTTTGAGAGTATACTTTAAAGAAGCAATTTTAAAAGTTTTTATAGCTACAGATTTTTGGAGCAATTTTACCTGATCAATTTTACAGGTAATCAATATTTAATTTAACCAAATCCTGTACTTTATCAACAATAATTGGGCAAATATCACTAAGCATATATATTTTTCCTCCCTCCCTCCTTCCCTCCCTCCCTCCCTCCCTTCTTTCTCTTTCTTTCTTTCTTTCTTTCTTTCTTTCTTTCTTTCTTTCTTTCTTTCTTTCTTTCTTTCCTTTTCTTTTTTTGAGACAGAATCTCTCTTTGTAGCTCTGGCTGTTCTGAAACTCACTCTGTAGACTTGGCTGGCCTTGAACTCAGAGACCCACCTGTCTCTGCCTCCTGAGTGCTTGGATTAAAAGTATGCACCACCATACCCAGCTTTGGAATTTCTTCTGGACCCCAGTCTTGTATGATTCCCATGAGCTAACAATGGCTGGTCTTCCCTTAGGTGTGTGAATATGTATATATATGGGATCATAGCCTCTAGTTTGACTCTAGATGCAGTTATATTGTCGTCTGAGTTTGCTTTGTATTGTCGTGATAAATATTATGGCCAAAAGCCACTTGAGGAGGAGAGAGTTTATTTTGCTTGCATGTCAAGTCATAGTTGATTAGTGAGGGGGGTCAGGGCAGGATCTCAAGGCAGGAACCTGGATTCAGGAACTGAAGCAGAGACTATGTTATGTCTCTCCTCTGAAGACTGCAAGTTTCTTGAGATGGCTCCTTAAAGATGTGTTTCTGGGCCAATGAATGGCTCTGCTAGTAAAAGCACTTGGAAGTCTGATAAGCAGTGAAGGAAAGAATCAGCTCCTGAAATTTGTCTTCTTACCACTACGCCCAGGCCACTTACTGCTTTACCATCTATGGCTTGGTCTGGTGTTTTTTATATGACCCAGGACAACCTGCCCAGAGGAGGCATCACCCACAATGAGCTGTCCCCCTCACCTCCATCATTAATCAAGAAAATGCCCTACAGACCTGCCTACAGGCCATTCTGGAGGAGGCATTCCCTCCTCTTCTCAAATAATTCTAGCTTGTGTCCAGTTGACACAAGCTATCCAGGGTGGTCATCTATGTCCATCTCCATATCCTAACCTCCCCATGTTCATACTTAGGAATTATTATGGACATTATTGGGCTATAGGTGATTTCTCTGTAGTTGGTATTTTCACCATAAGATATGCAGCTTTCCTATGAGGATTTATTTACACACTGGCCCCCACCCAGCTGATTCAGATGTGTCCTGCCTGGGTTCCCTGGGTGCAACCTGGAGAAGACACAGTTTAGGTCAGGTGCTCAGGGGGGGGAGGAGTTTCAAAACCTGTGCTGCTCACTCCAGCGATGAAGAGCAATGCTGCAGCTTCCTTGGACTTATCAGGCAGGGTCTAGGTAGGAGAGCTGGTACTGGTTTCTGAGACCTTTAGCTGTGACCTGGTCATGTCTCCCTTCACAAAGTCCATCAGACATTCCTTGTATCCTTTGGGCTCTCAGGTACCATTCTGAAAACTTCTTTCCCTTACTTGAGTAGTTAGATTTGGCTTTTGTTACAACAAACTAAACTTAGTGAATACCGAGTATCCTTTTATTTATTCTGCTTTATCTGTCCTCTATGTTATTTGTGTATCTCTGTTGTCTCCTTTGTTTATAAGTATATGTGAACACATTTTCTTTAAAAATTGTAACTAGGAAAAACAACATGCGTACTTATATATTATATAACTGTAACATATATACTTCTAAAATGTTGAACACAAATGTTATGCATATGTCACTCTGCAAGTTGAAGCCACTTAGCGTTGTTTTTTCACTGGTGGGTATGAATACTGAGCCTACTGCTTATAGATACTGCTTATAGGTCCTGCACTCCCTAAATCATTCCTAGTTGTAAGGTCTGTGCCCCAGGAACACCATCACATCCAGATGGATCTTGTCTGATCCCAGGGCTCTTTAAGTCCTTCTGAGTTTCCCCGGGGAAGCCCTTTCCTCATGGTCTTCTCATTCCTCCTGTTGATGAGGGACTCTATTATTTTTTATGTTTATTTTATTTTACATACCAACCATAGTTCCATCCCCTCCTCTCCTCCTGTTCCCTGCCCCAACCTTTCTTCTAGCGCCCCCCACACCCACTCCTCTTTTGTCTCCATTCTTATGAGGGTAAAGTTTTTATTGGGAATCAACAAAGCATGGCATATCAAGTTGAGGCAGTACCAAGATCTTCTCCCCTGCATTAAGGCTGAACAAGGCATCCCACCATAGGGAATAGGTTCCAAAGAGCCATCTCATGCATCAGAGACAGATCCTGGTCCTAGTGCTAGGGGTGAGGGGCTCTGTTTATGCATTGGGAAAGATCTCATTAATCTGAACCAATGTGCTCTGAGAACCATGAGGAATTTCTCACTTTTTGTTCTTGGATTCAGAAGTGCTCCATCTTCGTTCCTGCTGTGGGCATAAGGGTTTTTCTTTCTATGGAGCTTTCATTACTTCTACAGAAGGTATCTGGGAAGATTAATGTTCTTGTCAGGAGACAGGAGATGTATGTTTTACTTTTACATGTTAAGGGTAGAAGAAAATGGTATTGGAAGGTTAAATCATTTGCGTTCATCCTGTTTTAACACGTGACAGAACCAAGATTAGAAATGGGGTCTCACAGTCTCTGCACATACTATTTGGCCCATTGTGTCTTCTGCATCTCTAACTTAAGACAAAAAAGGGATGATAAAAGCCATTTTCAGTTCTATATTTGTTTTTAAATGCTGGTGGTAGGCACCTTACTATGTATTATGCATGTAAGATCTCAGAGTGTGTTCAACTGTGAAGTCCCTTCTCACTGTGTAAGTATAGATATTTATTTCTTATGAATGAGTAAGGAAATGGTTGATGAGACATTAACACACGAGCTGACAGTTGTGTACACAGGGCTGCCAGTCTGTCCATGATTGTAGTAAGATGTTGCTTGTTGGTTCCCAGCTGCTTAGCTCTGAAATAATCACACAGAAACCATATTAATTAAATCACTGCTTGGCCCATTAGCTCTAGCTTCTTATTGGCTAACTCTTACATATTAATTTAAACCATTAAACTAATCTGTGTATCGCTATGTGGCTGTGACTTACTGGGTAAAGTTCCCAGCATCTGTCTCTGGCGGCGGCTCCATGGCTTACCTCTGACTCTGCCCTTTTTTCTTGCAGCATATAGCCTAGCTTTTCCCTCCTAGTTCTGTTCTTCCCTGCCATAGGCTCAAAGCAGTTATTTATTCATTAACCAATAAAATCAACACATAGACAGAAGGACCTCCCACACCATTTCCCCTTTTCTGCTTATAAAAGGAAGGCTTTAACTTTAACACATTAAAATTACATATAACAAAACAGTTGTCAAGCAAGAATTACAGTTACAATATTTATATCTACTTTATCTTTTATCATAACTAAGGAAAACTATATCTATTCTTCAACTCCATCAAAGACTCCAGAAGGCTATAATATTACCTAAGTAAACAATAAGTTCATTATAAGCAACTTCCAAAACTCTAGAATTGACAGAGACATCTCACTGCCTGTTCAGTCACCCAAAGTTTTCTGTACTGTTGGGGCATCCATATTCAGCCTACCGGCCCATAGTATCCAGTAGACTTTTCCATGGAGCAGGAAATTTAAAAGACAGGTCCACTTATATTGGCAGTTTGTCAATCACTTTCTTTTGTGTCCTACAGAATGTCTAGAAGACTCTTTCATGAAGCAGGAACCCTGAAGGATTGTCTCACCTTTAGGCAAGTTCAGCAGTCACTTCTCTGTTCGTCCTGCATGTCCAGTTAAGCAGTCCATGCAAGAGCAGTTTCTTGCCCAAATGGCTAACCAACTTCATAAGAAGCCTCTTCGATGCCCATCTTCCTCTTGAAATAATTGGTGCTACCAGGAGCAGATGTGTCTCTTTCATGAAAAGTCCTAACTTCTTAAAACATTTAAATGCCATATTCTGAAGGTCTCTGAAAGATTTAAAGAATACCTAACTGAAATATATCTCTATATGTCTAGAAAACCTAACTAAAATGACTTCAAGCTTGAATATTATAGATGACTATCTATTAACCTATATTTCTTAATAATAAATTACATTTTTAAATGAACTACACAATCACAATACCTTAATCAAGAGCAGAAATATACATGTAACAAGATTGACCTTATTTGCATCAATAAACCAAGATCCATACCAATGCAAATCTCTATAGCATATCCACATTTATATGTAAAGAAACATCTATAAATAATATTTCGGAATATGGGTGTAGTTATGTCCAAACTTCTTCCTGCTGTTTGTTGGGTGAAGTAAATTTTGGGGGTGTTCATGCTGACCTTTCGGGGGATTGTGGTCTATCAAATCATATTAGCCTGGAAAGAATTCACTGGTTCTCATTCTCTGTGGAAATAAAAGAAGAACCTCTTTTACAAAACAACATATCCTTAGACCCAAATTCTGAAGTCAAGATACCTTTATATTATATATGCTGGTTTAGCTTAGCAGCCCATACAATGAAATGTTTCTCTGTACTTAGCTCATTCACAGTCAAAAATTTCAAAGAAAACACAATCATATATTGTGTATATTCCATGTTTACATAGCTTATTTTTCTTTACTCCTTTGAATCTATGACTGTCTGTACTCTATCTCTTTAAAGACTTTTTAAAAAAATGATTTACTTCTTTTCCAACTCTCTATACTCTTTTTCTTCTCTTTCCCAAGCCTACATACATTTATCCAACACTGTGACCCATTTGGAGTTCTTTTATGCCTGAATCTGTCCTTATTGCATTATCTGTAATTCTTTACTGTCTTGAAGAGCTTTTAAAATGGTATTCAGCTTGGTTGCAGCTGCTCTGGATGCTGGCTCTGCCTCTCTCCACTTTTAAAATGGTGGAGGCACCATTACTACCAGCTCTGGGGCTGCCAGGTAGGAGTCATGCTCAGCACTTTAACTTTGAGAATGAGTGTGCAGAACATAAACTGCTTATCTGAGTAATAGCTAAATTTGCCATGCAAAGCACTGCACAGCCTAGAAATATCTCTGTGTATGGCAGTAGGAATCTGCCATGCTCTCCTGCCTGTGCATGTCTAGTAGACCTGATCCTGCTGTCTGCCCAGGCAGGGAGCACTGATCCATGGGCATGGTCTCAGCTACTTTCCTCCTGACCCCGAGTTGGCACACAAACACCTGGGCCCACAAATGCCACTTAAATACTCTATAGCCAGAGTTTTTAAGCTTTCTCAGGTTTTTACATGGATGTAGTTGCCCCACATTGGGCATCAATCTGTAGTTAAAGGTCACATGTTGGTTCCCAGCCATCCAGCTAGCTTAGACCCGAAATAATCACACAGAAACTGTATTAATTAAATCGCTGCTTAATCAATTAACTCTAGCTTCTTATTGGCCAGCTCTTACATATTAACTTAACTCATCTTCATTAATCTGTGTATCACTATGTGGCTGTGGCTTATCGGGTAAAGTTCCCAGCGTCTGTCTCTGGCGGAGGCTCCATGGCTTCCCTCTGACTCCTTCCTTCTTTCTCCCAGCATACAGCCTAGCTTTCCCCACCTAGTTCTGTTCTTCCCTGCCATAGGCTCAAAGCAGTTATTTATTCATTAGCCAATGAAAGCAACACAGAGACAGAGGACTTCCCACATCACACGATGTCAGCCTATCCTGGTATCTGTGCTCTGTTGTCCTTGCTATTTTGCTTCCTGTGGGTGGTCCTGTGTGGGGAAGTGGCATTTGCTTTTTATGTAGTTGGGATTGTTTGAGGAGGAGGAATGTGGAGAAGTCCTTAATGGTTTCCTGAAGAAAAGGGGATCACATTTTCTTCTCACATTTGCTTGTTGTTTTAAGAGCACTTCATCAACCCTCACAACTCCTCTACAATGTCCTGCTGGGGCATCTGTTTTCTGAGGCAGGACTAGTGGTTCTGACCTGCTGATGCACTGCCAGCTCAAGGTGTCTTGGGCTTCCTCCTCTTTCCTTCCTTCTCATTCTACCAACAACAAGCTTTTGGCTTTGCCCTTTGCTTTCTGTCATGGTTTAGAGGCTGTTATCTGGATCCCTACCTTAATAAGTATTAGAAGCTGGAACCAACTCACTATATTGTCTTGCAGATTGTAGATGTTTTAAATATATATTCTTCCCAGGTGAATATAAGTTAAAGGTTTATCTTTACTTGGAAAGATGACAATATGTGAGAAGCATGAAAGTTGACTCCGTGCACTTCTGGTTCTTATTGCAAAATATGTGTGCTTAATTAATCAGATTCTAATACTCTCCCCCTGCTTTCCATTTACTTATCAGGTAGCAATCTTTTAAAAATTCATTATCTGTGTATTTATTTTCAATGCCTTTGATTTTTGCATAATTCTAGCTTGGTAATAGGCAAAAGAATTGAAAACAATTTCAGAACAAATGAAAATACCAGATTGGATTTTTTGCTGGATTCATCATGATTATGATACAATATTAACTACATCTTTGGGGATAGGGTTGGCTGATAAGCTATTACTACTTATTTATAAATCTAGTTCCTGAAACTCAAGGGTTTCAATATGAAGCTTATATGAAAACCCACTCCCAAAGAATGCAAAACCAAAGAAGTAAGAATCATACTGTAAAACCTAAATTACAGTTCCATGAATATGACTGAAAAGAGACATGTGACTACTTCAGGATATAAAAGAATGGGTAGGAACACTTTACAAGGTTTGGGTTTTACTATTAGCTAGATTATTTCCAATTGATGGTGGAAACATATTGGTATCTTTTCCATTAGTGCAAAGGTACAAGTATTCCCTTGCTAATAATAACAAATGCCAGCATTTAGCATACAAATGGCACAAGCTCTTAAATTACCTTTGTTTTTGCCTTGAGTCCAGTTGAGGAGCATTTCATGCATTTCTTGCATGGAGCAACTTTATCTTGCTCACGTAAAGTGAGAAGAGTAATAACGATGTTCTAATATTAATATAAGTACAAGATATACATATTGATGAATAATAGTCATGTTGTTCAGACCTCCTTGCCAAGTCATATTAAAATGACAAATAATTGCAATTGCTTCCCAGAGAAATGGCACAGAATCCCTAGTCAAAGACACATTAGGGACCAGCAGTATTCATTTGTTATCCTTTGTCAGGAAAACACGGCCCCTAATGAAACCGAGCGAAGGAGCCTGATTGAGGACAGTCACACTAAACCTTTCTCTTGGTAAGAGTCATGACATGGGTATTAATAAGAGGACTGAAAGGTGAGGTGAAGCTTGGGCCCTTAGCATCTCTCTCTAATCTCGGTTTGCCTTTCCTTTGACTTTTCTACTTTCCATAAAAAGTGTAACACTTTTGGGGTCTAGGGTAAGGGTGTATGGCTACAGGGGAAAAATACTGTATAAAATGTGATGGGAGACGTTCCAAAGACATCCAGGATCAGCATGATCGGGGGAGGAGTCCCCAGACAATTTGAGGCAGTGTTATTTAGAGTTTGAAGCACTCTCCAGGCAGAGCCGGAAAGCCTCTTATGAATGAAATAAATCCAGCTATTTCTTCTGTCCACCATTGAACATTACTGTCTCTCTTAGTTGCCTCCTTTGTGAAAATTAAGCTATCTCTATGCAGATTATTGCTAAAAGATTTTTTTTGACCAGGGAAATGAATAGTCTGCTAAATGGAAACAAGAAAATATGATTTCAGACCAGAGGGTCCTTGGAGAAATTTGTAAGAATTATGATGACTTTGTTATAGACCCCAGACATTCAGTTTCATTGCATTTCATACCTGGTGATTCTTATTCCAGCAAATGTTTAAGACCAGTGCTTCAGATAGCATAAACATGTGTGTAGTTCCATAAACATAGAGGAAAGTCACCGTGTACTTTCTATGGTATGCTCTGCCTGCTCCACCTTTTTGCCTTGCACAATCATGCTCCAGGCACTATGCTAGGTACTGAGAACATTGTTGCTCACAGTGTGGTTGGAAAGCAAAATGAACTGGTGGTTACTGTTAGTAGCTGCTGAACACATCAAGCACCAGCACCATAGGTGATCTTAATTAATACTCCCACAGCCACCTGACATAGGCATCATTTTATAGAGGGAGACCCCAAAGCCCAAGGAGGATTAGTTTGCATCCAGGTTCATGCAGCTAACAAGTATGAAAGAGAGGTTTGGAACCAAGGCAGTTTCTAGAGCCTGTGCTTTTAACTCAAAGTTTTGCTCTGTAATAGAATCTACCCAGGATGTGAAGCATCCCTGGAGCTACAGGGTCCAGGAGAGGCTGGTTCCAGTAATTGCCTGGGGTCTGGGGTAGGAAATATGGAGAGGGGTGTTCAGCTTGTGAGAATGCTGGGGAGACTTTGAGTATCAGAATTCTTACCTTGCAGACACCAGTAGTCATGGCAATAGAGCACAGGATCTCAATTTTTTTCTCCCATATTTGTTTCTGTATCTCCCCCCCCACCTTCTTTATAGTTTATTTTGTGGACAGAGTAAAGATTGTTGTTAGGGGATATAGTGCAAAAGATTAGCTAAGGGAATGGGGCTTCACAGGTCTCCCTCTAAATGAAGTGAGGAAGCATTCCTTCATGGCAATAAGGATAACTTATGAAGAAGAGGAAATGAAAGCTTACAAATAGGAAAATATCATCCAAATTCAGAAAAAAGAGATTGAAGAAATTAAACCATTCTTAAAATAATCAATGGAAGTTTTTATATATGTTTATGTATATGCACATTTGTATATATGTGACTTAAAAACTGTATTTATCTTACCATCTCAATACATTTTTTTCTGCTGCTATAACAAAATATTTGAAGCTAGGAAACTTATAGGGAACACATTTTACTCTCTCACAGTTTTGGGTGCTGTGAGTTATGAAATCAAATATCTGGTGGAAGCTTTCTTGTTGTGTCTTGACACACCTGAAGGATGAAGAATGAAAGGAGATGAACAGTCTTGGCCAATAACTTCCATGGTGAAGAATTTACAGGGAAGCATCTGGAGACTAGGATGTCCATATATTGAAACCCCATCCATCCGGAGTTTAGTCAGCCACTAACCTCAAATATCTGTGACAGAGTGAAGAATCAGAAAGAGATTGAAATTCTGCAATAGAAAAATATTTTATCTATTCAATAAATGTGAACCATTAAGCATATATGTACAGTTGAGATCGGGGCTGGCAGACTGATTTAGCATCTTTGCACTAAAGTTACTGTCCTAATGCAAGGACCCCTAAATTTTCACTTAGGACCAGCTGTCTCATTCCCTGGCAACTTACCTATTTTAGGAGACAGACTTCAAGGCCCAGAGACTTGAAGTAGAAAGATAAGTGTACTCAAGGAAAGGAGAAATGATAAAGAAAGAAATAACTAATAAGGAAAGATCATTAAATATATTTTAAAATTTCTAAGCATGTGTGTGTGTGTGTGTGTGTGTGTGAGAGAGAGAGAGAGAGAGAGAGAGAGAGAGAGAGAGAGTCATATGGGATTCTCTTCTGTCTGTATGCTGTGAATATGTTTTATTACCATTGCTTAATAAAGAAGCTGCTTTGGCCTATGGTGGGCAGAATAGAGCTAGGTGAGAAAACTAAACTGAATGCAGGGAGAAAGAAGGTGGAGTCAGATAAATGCCATGTAGCTGCCGAAGGAGAAACAGCCTCATGGTAATACATAGATTAATAGAAATGGGTTAATTTAAGATGTAAGGCCTAGATAAAAATATGCCTGAACCATTGGCCAAACAGTGTTCTAATTAATATAGTTTTGTGTGATTATTTGGGTCTGGGTGGCCAAGAAAACTAAAAAGTAGTGTCTGCTTACATGTGTATATGTGGGGGGGGGGATGGAGACCAGAAGTCATCCTAAGGTGTCATTCTCAGGGAGGCCAATCACTTCCTTGGAGACAGAGTCTTTGGCCTGGAGCTCACCAATTTTACTGCCTAGCTACTCTCAGGGGTCTATCTGGGATTACAAAACCAACACATCCAGCACATTTATTTAGGTTCTCAGGTTCAAACATGGGTCATTGTGTTTGCAAGGCAAGTGCTTTACTCACTGAGCCATCCCATAATCCTAAATCCAAGAGCTTATTTTCTCCCATGACCTTAAGTATATTAAAATATAATTATAATAATAGAGGCTCCTGATAATAACACTTAAGTAACAGCATATGATGATGTGGTTATTATTTAAGTTAGGGTTTTTAGTTAAATCTTCATGAGAATTGCACTTTTGGAATTATAAATCATTTTGATATTTTAAACTGTCTAGAGGTGTAAACTATAGTTTATAGCAATGTGAATAAGATATTGCTGCACTTTACATATCAAGAACAATGTAGGGTTTATGTTGCTGTCTTTTTTTAAAAAAATATTTATTTATTAAGTATACAGTGTTCTATCTGCATGTATGCCTGCAGGCCAGAAGAGGGCACCAGATCTCATTACAGATGGTTGTGGGCTACCATGAGGTTGTTGGGAATTGAACTCAGGACCTTTGGAAGAACAGCCAGTGCTCTTAACCACTGAGCCATCTCTCCAGCCCTATGTTGATGTCTTAAGTGCAAACTTGTACAGCCACTTTGGAAGTCAGTATGACAGTTTCTCAGAAAACTGGAAATCAACCTACCACAAGATCCAACTACACCAATCTTGGGCATATAACCAAAGGATGCTCAATCATACCACCAGGACACTGGCTCAACTATGTTCATAGTAGCTTTATTTGTAATAGCCAGAACCTGGACATAACCTAGATGTCCCTCAACTGAGGAATGGATAAAGAAAATGTGGTACATTTACACAACAGAGTATTACTCAGCTGTTAAAAACAAGGACACCAGAAAATTTCAAAGCAAATGGAGGGAACTAGAATTATCCATCCTGAATGAAGTAACCCAAATCAATAAAGACAAACATGGTATGTATTCACTCTTAAGTAGATATTATTTGTAAAATAAATGATAACCATGCTACAATACAGAGGCCCAGAGAGACTAGGCAACAAGAAGAGTTCATGGGGGGACACCCAGACCTCTCTGGGAAGGGGAAATAGAAGCGATTTCATGAGTGGACTGAGGGAAGGTAGGGGCGGGAACATGAGCGATCAGGAAGGCACGATGTTGGGGAGTGCCGAGGGTGCTGCTAAGGGAGGGGGCATTTCAGGGTCAGGCAGAAGCCTGGCGCAGGGGAATTTCCCAGGATTCTATAAAGAGGGCCCGAGTTTAGACACCTAGCAATAATGGATAAGTAGTCTGAATCGGTCATCCCTGTGACCAGATTGGTGCCTGGCCCAATAGTCATCAGAGAAACATCACTCAGCAATTGATGGAGGCAGCCAAGCATTAGGCATAATTTGAGAATCCTGTGGAATGGAGAAAGGAATGTAGAAGCCAGAGGGGTCAAGGACACCAAAGGAAGGCTCACACAATCAATTAACTTGGGCTCATAGGGACTTGCAGAGGCCTGAACCAACAACCCGGAGCTTGTGTGAAACTGATCTAGGCACTCTGCATATATGTTACAGCTATATAGCTTGTTTCTCTTATGGAACTCCTAACAGTGGGAACAGGGGCTATGTCTGACTCTTTTACTAGCTTTTGGGACCCTACTTCCCATACTGGGTTGTCTTGCCCAGCATTAATACATGGGGAAGTACTCAGTCTTACTGCAACTTGATATGCCATGTATTATTGATACTTATAGGATACCTGCCCTTTCCTAAAGGAGTTGGAAGAGGAGGGGATTGGGGGGTTGGAGGCGGGATGATGGGGGAGAAAGATAGGGGAGATGCAGGGGAGGCTGTGGTCAGGATGCAAAATAAATAGATGAATTAAAAAAAAAACTCTTTATAAAAAGAATGATGTAGGAATGTTTGTTGAGACCTTGTGTTTTGGGCCAGATATTTGGGATGAGCTGTTGTCCATTTCAATGTGACAGTCTGGTTGAAACTCCATCACTAGCTGTAGAGTAGAACATGAGACCCATTCCCAAGCTAATTAAGACATCACATTTTCTCAACCACACAGAATTACATTAAAATATGTCAACACTTGACCAAGCAGCAATGGATATCAGAATTGTTGCTGAACATGCAGGAAAATGGCTTGTAAGAAGCTTTTCCTTCTTACAAGTGAAGCTGGAAGAGCGCAGCACGAAGAGCTGCCGGCAGCTATTTCTGACCAAAGTAGACGGCCAGTCTCAGAATGAGGTCCACACAGCCAAAGAGGAGCTAAGAGAGAAGGGAGAAATCAAGAGTTTATAATGGTGTCTAAACTTTAAGTAAACCCCTTCAGTTTTGATAAGCCACTCTGCAAGCTTTCTTGAAAAATTTATGCTGTCTGGACTCAATCAACTCGAAAGATAATGTATACTTGTTTAAAATAAAAACCATACAACCATGTTGTAGAAAGTGTGGGACAAGTGTGTGCACACATCAAGGTAGAGATGGAAAGCTTTTCAGCAATTCTGGAAGCTTCCATTAGCTTTCATCTCACACCTGGGAATCTAAAACTTAGAAGCAAAACCTTTCATAGGCTACATATTTCAAAGTCTTCAAGTTGTTTATTGCAATATATTTTTAAAGCAGCCCAAACATAAAGGCAAAATGAGAATCCAGGAATAGGGAAATGGCTCATAAGGGACAGCTTAGAAAGGGGGTTAGGGACAGCAAGGGAGTTAGGGCTGCAGCTGTGAAACAATGGGTTAAACACATTACCATGTGACATGTAGAAATTTCCATAGTGTATTAGTTGTTGTTTTGAGATAGGGTCTCTCTGTATATTCCAGGTAAATATAGGATCTTTTTGTATAGCTCAGGTTAATATAGGGTCTCTCTGCATATTCCAGTTTAATATAGGGTCTCTCTGTATAACCCAGGTTAATATATGGTCTCTGTATAGTACAGGTTAATATAGGGTCTCTCTGTATAACCCATGTTAATATAGGGTCTCTCTGTATAGTCCAGGTTAATACAGGGTCTCTCTGTATAGTCCAGGTTAATACAGGGTCTCTCTGTATAGTCCAGGTTAATATAAGGTCTCTCTGTATAGTACAGATTAATATAGGGTCTCTCTGTATAGTACAGGTTAATACAGGGTCTCTTTGTATTTTCTAGGTTAATATAGGGTCTCTCTGTATAACCCAGGTTAATATAGGGTCTCTCTATATAGTACAGGTTAATATAGGGTCTCTCTATATAGTCCAGGTTGGTTTTGAACTCGTGATTTATCTTTTGCCTCAGCTCCTGTGGTAGTTTGAGTGTCCCTAGAGCCTCTCTTGGTGGAACTGCCCCAGAGAGGTTACAGAAGGAAGTACGTTACTGGGCAGGCTTTGGAGGTTTATAGCCTTGGCCTACTTTCTGCTTTCTCTGCTTCTTGTGTGTAGATAAAATGTGATCAGCTAGGATCTTTGTCTTGGCGCCATGTTATGCTAACCTTGCAATGGTGGACTCTATCCCTTTGGAGCTGTAAGTCAAAATAAACCCACTATTTCTTGTTTTATCACAAAACAGAAAAACAATTAACACAGAAAAACAATTAATCCCTGGTAAAGGGATTCCTTGTTTGTGTATGCTAACTTTCTACAAGGCACTTCAACATGAAAGTCAAGAGGTAGAGAATTACAGTGTGACCTCATTCCTTAAAAACCTGACAGTCTCCAGCGTGGAACTGTACATAATTACATAAGACTATGGGAGTACAGAGGAAAATGTGCACGTGTTCATTTTCCATGTGTATTATTTATGGAGAGAAGTTTGATGTTAACAAAGAGAAAGGCATAAAGAAATCATAAAGAAAGGGAAACAAAAAAGGAAATATTCTTGAAATAAGTCTGTTTATTCTGGTGTATAGAATATTATACAGTAAACATGCATGTATATTAGGTATATAGACTTTGTATAATAAAAATAAGCATGCAAAGATATTTGGAGGAGATTTTAGTTTTGTCTTCTGTTACCTATCTATTTATCTATCTACGTATCATCTAGCAATCAGTCTATCATCATATCTATTATATTAGACATATACATTTTGAGAGCTATATCATATAGGTGTATATGTAGTAGTTGATGAGTTTATAGATATTGTGGGTACCTTTTGGTATAAGTAAATTATCAGACCCTTATGCCAGCACTGGAAAGTAGGCAGCCCAAAGCCTGTGGCTTTTATGTGGGAACACTTGGTTCTGAAGATGTTTGCCGTGTGAGGACATTAGTGAGAGGACCACAGGGGCCCAGAACAGACGCAGCCAAGGGCTCTTCCACTGCTGGCTGCTGAGCCAGTATTTGTAAGTTCATTTCTAGTGACTTCTTATGGTTTTTCTTTCCCCCTTTTAGTGTGTGTGTGTGTGTGTGTGGTATGCACCTGTGTGCATCTGTGTGCATGTGCTCAGTTGTACCTGTGTGTATGGATGCCAGAGGTGTCTCTTCCTCTGTCTTGTTATACTTTTTCCTTTAAATTTCCTTTAAATAAATAAATGTGTCGTCACATTTACTTACTTATTTACTTAATGAGTGTGTGTGTGTTAGATTCTTCTTCAGATGTAAGAGAACTCACGTATTGTCTCCCTTTTGCACTTAGCATAGTATTCGCTTGGTCCGTCAATATTGTGTCAAATGGCAAGATGTTGTTTCATTTTAGAGATGTTTATTCATTTTATCCCTTCTGCTTGCTTTGGATTAGTTTGCTTTTGCTTTTTAGTTCTTTAAGTGGAAATTCAGGTTAATATTTGATAATTTTTACTTTTACTGTATTAATGTATAGCTGCGAATTTCTCTCTGAGAGCAATGCCAGCTACATATATAAGTTTCAGTGAGTTGTATTCTCAGTTTCATTCATCTGAAAATATTTTCTAATTTAATGAGATCTCATCTTTGATATATTGTTATTAAAGGAAATGTTTAATTTCCATTTATTTGTGAATTCACTAATTTTTCTATTCTTACTAATTTTATTTATTTGCTGTTTTTGCTATAGGACTTCAATACATTTACATGTATTGATGCTTCACTCTGGCCTAATTTATGGCCAATCCTAGGAATATTTCTAGAGACGCTTTAGAAAGCTGTATTCTTCTGCTAGTGTGTGTGTGTGGGGTGTGTAGGTGGGCGGTAGAAGCCCGGAAGGCTTGCACATGTGCTCATATAGTTAATGTAGATGAGCGCTACACCAGAGCATCTAAACCGTAGGCAGAAAGCCTTCCTTCCACAGCTCCCACATCACTCCTTTCTCGTTGTCCTTTTCTGCAGCAGGGATACCACTCGTTCCCAAATGGGGACACAGCCACTTTCCAGAGTGTGGACAATGCTGGCCCCAGAGAGTAGAGTCCTTCATGGCGTGTTGGCATGGGGCTATTTATCTTCCTTCTTGAGTGGGATAGCCACGGAGAGACGAATAAGAGAAGCAGTGTAAAGGGGTGTGCGAGTGTCACCTGGATGTGAAGGGGTGTGTGCACGTCCCAGAGAGGCTTTGCTGGAGGAGCTCTCATGCATAGCCTACCTCAGAACCACATTCCATGTGAGAGGAGAATGTTGACTTTATTTCCTGCCTTGCTTCTTCTTCTTTTTATAACGGAATCCATGTATTAATGTAATAACTATTTTCCAAATTTCTTTTTGTCCATTTTACAGATCTTTCTTATGAATTTTTTAAATTGATTCTTCTCTCATACATTCCATCCTGATGGCAGCTTCCCCTTCTCCACTCCTCCCAGTCCTCTTCCCCATCTCCCCTCTTCCCCCTGATACCCTGATCCTCTGTTTCCCTTCAGAGAAGAGCAGGCCTACCAGAGATATGAAATAAACACGGCACACAAGGTTACAGTAAGAATAGGTACAAACCCTCAGACTGAGGCTGGACAAAGCAAGCCAGTAGGAGGAAAAGGATTTTCAAGAGCAGACAAAAGAGTCAGGACAGCCCCACTGCCACTGTTAGGAGCTCAACAAAAACCCCAAGCTAAGCAACTACAATTTATATAGAGAGGACCTAGTGCAGATTCATGCAGGGTCTCTGATTGTCATTGCAGTCTCTGTGAGCCTCAAAGATGAGCCCTGCTTAGTTGAGTCTGTGGGTTGTATTCTCCTGGTGTCTTGACCCCTCTGGCTTCTGCAATCCTTCCTTCCCTATTTCATGGGGTTTCCAGAGCTCTGCCTAAAATTTGACTGTGGGTCTAGTCCTGCATTTGCTCCCATAGGTTGTTGGATGAAGTCTCTCTGATGACTGTTAGGCTAGACTCTAGTCTACGAGTACAGCAGAATACACTGCCTGATTGGCCAGGAACTGGAGGATGGGTAGCCTAAAAACCTAGGATAGTACCAAACACGCCTGGGAAAAAGTCAATGAAGTGCCTTGCTTCCGTTTACTGTGAAACCAGAGGGCTAGACTGGGAATCCGAGGCTTCTTCCTCTCAATCTTTGAACCACTTTTGAGTGTGGAGAAGTCACTCCCTACTAATGGCAGTAACTAAAGACTGAGATGAGACGTGAGGACTTGATGTGAGAAGTCAGCAAACAAAGAGAGTTAGAAGCGCCCCTGCCTCCCTGGATGACATTTTCTTTGTGTTGTATTAGGACTGAGAGCACAGGACAGGGTCTTTAGCTCTCCCTTTTGGTTCTGGGACTGCCCAGTTAGATCAGCCTCCTCAGGTGTCGCTCAATCTCTTGCAAAGATTCTTAGGAATAGAGATCTTATGGTTTTAATGTTTTAGTCACAGTCTTTAAAAACAAAACAAACAGGATTGCTGTTTAAGCTTCTCCATTGATAACTAGTTCCTATGTAAACAAGAACTATCAAATGTGTTTCAAGAATTGCAGATATGCAAAACCTCTAAGAGAGGAATACCAATAAACAATGCTGTTTCCCTCTATATTATTCTTAAAAGGCCAGAAATCCAAATCCCTAAGAAGCAAGGTAAAGTTAAGGATTGATTTAATAACTGACTACTTGGGGTGTTCTGCGTCTCCTCCCACTCAGTGGATCTTTTGTGCTATTTTCCTACCTCAGTTACACAGCATTTACAGTAATACTTGGTGTGCTTAATGAGCTTCTCTGCAAGACCTTCAAATCATGAGAGTAAATGAAATATGGAAACATGCTACTAACGCACCCATGTCTGAAACATTTTCAAAGTTCATGTTTGAAGATCTTTCTTTTTATTATCCAAAAATACAACTAATTGCAATGTATTAGTTACTTATTGACCGATAATTCTACCAAATAATAGTGATTACATATATTTTGGCTGAGAATACTGTAATTTCTCCTTCCCCGGTCTGCCAGTATATTTAAGTTAAAGTTGTCTGTTCCTTCATTTCCCCAGTGTACCATAATCTTTCCAACTTCCCTGTCACCTGTTATCCTTGCGTGCCTCTGAAACAACCTCTCAATTACCCCACTAGTATGCATGCCATCAAGTGAGCATCATCAAGCCCCAATTTGAGAGCAGCAGATATACACCCGCCACGGTATTAACTAGCAAAAAGAGTCTCATAAGTAAAAAAAAAAAAAAAAAAAAAAATCCCTCTCCAAAGCATTAGCTTAGCCAATTACACAAATAGGTACAAAAGAGCAGAGATAAATTAAAATTCAACTCCCGAGAGCCCGCTTATTTCTTCACACATAAACGTGATTCCCCTTTCCTAAACAACACTGTTATGTTATTAATTGCTGGCTGTAAAACTACCCACAAAACTGTTGCGGAATCTGAATAATCAAAACTGCCTTTGATCATATTTAATTAAATGCTCAACGGTGAAATGTTAAGAGCTCAACAATGACTGGGCACGATGGTGCAAACATTTAATCCCAGCACTCAGAAGGCAGAGGACATCAGATCTCTACTAGGCCAGCCTGGTCTACATAATGAACTCTAGGCCACCAAAGACTATATAGTGAGACCTTGTCTCAAAAACAAAACAAAACAAAACCCCTTAAAACACTAGCTTAAAGTAAACCTGTTGGAATTGATATAATTAAAAGGTGTTTGTATTTTGTATGGAATTGCTTTGTTCCTAAATAACAGAACAGTTTTTCAGTATAATATATGGATATTTACACATTGTTTTCTGTATATAACTGCCCTGAAAGACCATCTAATGTCTTTTTAAACTGTGGCTTGAATTGTTTTATTTAGATCCTTATGCTTTCAACACTGTTCTAGTATTGTGCCTTCTCTACTTTAACAGAAGAATGTAAAGATAAGCATGCCAGTGTACAGCAATCTCAATCTTTTGAGGAAATTCAGATATCGCAGTGGATAGTATTGGAGTCGTGACCTGTAATCAGTTGGGGCGCTGGCTCGTTCATTTGTCAAACTCTGTCCATCGCAATCACTCACCAAAAACCGTGAGCTAGAATATTCTTGATGAAAACAATAGAAGCAAGCTACAGGGCTTTGGAAAATTGCTTTCATATTCAAGCAGGGTTACACGTGTACTCACTGATGGCTTTTACTGTCTCAAGGAAAATGTATTGCTGCTGCCACTAGCCTGTCTCGTGGCACTTTGTCACTTGCGAGTGAGGATAGAATTGTGACAAAGGGACTTCTTTTTAATCTCATCGGTCACCGCTTGTAGTCTGGAGCCCCATCCTTGTCCTCTCAGTAGACGGAGGAAACCGGAAGCACTGTCTAGTTAGAGCTACATTTTATTTAAACTGCAGGAAACACGAACGTCCTCAGAGTTTTAAGTCCTGAATCTTTTGATGAATCTCTCTTATATCTGATATTGCGAAACTAATTTTTAGAAAGAGTGAAAGATGGGTTTGGAACACATGTGCCAGGCACATTGGGAAGGGTTCGAGGATTTTTACAAATCACAATATTGATGAGAACTGATCTGATAGCATGAAATGGCTGACTTCAAAATGAGCTTTTTGGCATTTCCTTTTGTTAATGTAACTATTAATTATTAATCAGTTCCTCTAAAAGTACTTCTACAGACAACTAATTGGCCAAAACATATGGCTGTCAAAATATAGATAATTCTGAATAATTTTCTCTAATCATGGAGTCCTTGCTGAAGAAAAGTGAAGCAAAATAATGAAGAAAACATTTACTTCAACAAACAACATTTATTTCTCTGGCTATTTGATTTCTGAATTTTATCTGTGAAGTGATGGTTTATTCCTCTACCATAGATTCTACATGTTGTTTTAACTGTCTCTCGGCAATAAAGTAAACTTTTGTGAATGCATTAAATCTCATAGAAGAGTGTTTCCTGTTACATTAAGGAGGAAAAACTAACTCCCAAGGTGGCATTTTGTTTCTGCTAAAGTATGGAGAAGGCAATTCAGAATGTTTTTCTCTCATCAAGGGCTTCCTAGTAGTTTAGCCAAGTAATGCTTATCTCTTATTTAAATACGCTCTCTGGCTCGCTAGCTTCATTTTACAGGCATATAAATCATTCAAAGAAACGTTAGAAACTTACAAGTGTTGACAAAGTCAGGATGTGTTGTTGAGACAGCAAAAACAGGCAGGGGAAGAAGTCCCATGAAAATGCCATTGGTGACAACACCGACCTGGTGACACTCTGTGGTGTGTCAGGATGGTACATATTCTTGTAGCTATTTGAGAGATAAGTGACACATGAGCAGTCCCTGTGCAGCTAGTGAATGACAGAGGCAAGAGTCAAATTCAAGGGTTTTAGTAGCCATTCAAGCGGACCAGGGAAGCTATAGCTCATTTTATGTTGCTAACAAACGCTGGACAAACAAAACTAGCAGGAATGAAACACGACAGTGGCACGGCATGTCTAATTCTGCCATGCTCTGTGTAGCATTACTACTGGAGTTTAGTCTCTAGATCTGCAGTTTAGAGCCCTGTTTAGAAGATTCATTGTTCTGACTGTGGATGAAATTATCTTCCAGGAATGGTTTCCAATGAGTGAATCTTTCTTGTTGTTGGTTGTTTGTGTTTGTGTTTTGTTTTGTTTTATTCTTCCCTTGGAGAGCGGTTCTCGCAAGGAACAGTTAAGTGGACCTGACTTTCTCAGTGAATACCGTGCCTACATCTTCTGTGGTTGGGAATACAGTCTCATTTTCTCACATTGTGAATGTGGAGGTGCACCTTTGCTTCTGGAGAACACACTCTTTGAGGCTTTATGAGCACAGTCTTCGGTGCATGAGTAGCAAATAAACATGAATAAGAATGTGCAGCAATGTAGTTAGTTGTTATTCTATTTTCCTTTCTCTATCATAGCACTCCAACTTATTTCTACTTTGACTTTTAAAATAACTCCTCACTCTGAAGGCCTGCCCGGCCTGTGGTTCACTATGTAGTCCAGGTTGCTCGCAAATGGTCAGCAACTCTTCTTCTTCAGCTTTCTGAGTGCTGGGATCACAGGGGCAAGTCCTCACACCAGGTTTGCTCTGAAGGTAAAGACTCTTTGTGCTTTCTGTCTGCTTGCCTTTTAAAGAATGAACATGTGTATTAGATGCGCCTTAGGCATCAAGATGTGGCCATGAGTATTTAATACAACTTTGGCCAGCACCCACTAGTGTACCTTGAATGAAAAGGTCCTTTAAGAGAAATAGTTAACATTTATGAAGCTAGAAGATACAAAGATCTTAAAATTTCTGTAAATAAATTTTTAGAACCAGTTTTATTCTGGAAATTGTGCCTTAACACTGTCTTAAAAATTTATATGCTCACTCAAAACCAAAACCAAAACAAAACAACAATGCAAAAAAAAATAGGACAAAACATTGCTTGGAAGTCAGAGAAGCACTTACAAGTCGTAAATGACTATGTCTGCTGTGAGTCAAAAGTCTTCTTTTTGCTTCACTTGACAGTTTTTGTTTCCTCCATAATTATAAAAAATGTCTGCATGTGTGACCAGAAACTCTTTAATGGAGAAATGCTTAAAGACTCTAAAGGAAGAATAATTGGGTCATTTGTAAAAATATCACACTCGGCAACTTGCTGAGAATGTTTTCGCCTTATGCAAATGCGGAAGGACTCTTAGGATTTCCTTAAGAGAATGAATAGTTCTGAAAAAAAGAAAAAGTACCACGAAAGCTGTCGAGTAACCATCTTCCTGCCAAAGCTTTGCTTGGAGACAAGTGATTCTGTTTGGGGACAGAGGGAGGAAGCTGGGATTCAGAAGCCTCAGGTGCTACTGGGGCAGTTGAGAATTTCTTTAGGCTTCTAGATCTTAAAATTCATTAAAAGCAGCAAGGATTTGATTTATAAAGGGCTAATTTTTAGAAGACTGATAGGTAAACAAAAAGATTCTGTTTAAAAAAAATTTTTTTAATGGGAATTTTGTGTAGTAATCACAGTGTGTCTACCCCAGTGAGATCAGTCATCTTCCCCACATCAAGATTCCTGGGGGACTGGGTGGGAATTTCTGTCAGGAGGTAAAGACACACACGGGACTCAGTCCTTCTCTTACAGCATCTATGTTGGACTCAAGATTTTTATTTCTCAAGTCCGTGTTTCTGTGTAAGTCCACCTCAGATGATCACTGCTGCTTAATGTGTTTCTAAAATGCGCAAAGCTGAGACTAAGTTAATTTAAAATGTTTCCTGAGTAATTTAAAAGAAAATAAATTTATTTACGTGTAATCGACCTTTAATAAACGGTCCACATTTAAGGGATACCCCTAGATAAGTTTCACGTGCCACAGTCATGATACTGAGCATACTCACTGTAGTTCTAGCTACCCCTTCCCTTCCTAAATCTTAGCCCAAGTGCAGCCCACTCAAAACCATTGTGTGCTTTCTGTTACGTGGATTTGTTTGCATTTTCTATGAATTATACAGTATTTCTCTTTTTTCTTGCTTTCTGTCACTAGGCATAATTATCATGGGATCTATCTATTTCATTGTGTGCATTGGATGTTTTCTGGCCTCCAAAGGTACTGCATACCCTTGGTGCACATACACACATAGAGGGGAAACACCCACCCCCAAAAATAGAGGATAAAACATTTTTATTTTATTTAAAAATAAAATATTTTAAAATGATAAAACAAATTCACTTCTTGTCAATAAGCATGGGTATGGGTTTCAGGCATGTGTTCCATCAGTGAATAATGTAGGTTTCCAGATGCTTCAGGGAACCCATTTCTCACATCTTTGTTAGTTTGTTTCTCTTGCTTTTCTATGGGATGTTTATGTTGTTCTTATCCATTTAAGAATCATTATTATATGAAGTATTAATATATAACACAGATATTTATGAAAATTATTCCATTTTTGGTTTATAGTTATTATTAGTTGTGTAGCTTAATGTTTAAAATTTAAGTGTGTGTGTTTGTGTGTCTGTGCACGCACGTGTGTGCACATGTGTGTGCACATTTAGTGCAATGCTCACTGACGCCAGAAGAGGGTGTCAGATCATCTGAATTCACGGGCTTTGTAAGCTACCTGGGAGCTTAGAACCAAATCCTCAGGTCCTCTGCAAGAGCAGCAAGAGCTCTTAAGCACTTAGCCACCTCTCCAGCCCCACATGTAGCTTACTTTTTACAGAGTATTCAAGCTCCCCCTGGCTGATAACTCTTTATCAATAAAAGCCCCTTCTGCCTGTGCACGTATGGATTCACTGAGGTGTGATGGACAAAATTAATCAAATAGTGCCTGACACCGTCCATACCTCTGAGTTCCATAGAGCTCATTTTCTCTCTCCTGGGGCTACTCTGCCCATTTTGTGCCACCATGCCAATGCTCTTTTTTATTTGTACATTATTTATTTCTGTTTGGTTTACAAGTAAACAATCTCTCCTCAGGCCTCTGAGCAACCAAGAGTGTATTGGCTCCTCCTATGTATGTTAGGATGGAAACCAACTTTTCTTGTGAAGGGAGGCAACCGCATAGCTGGCACTCTGCCTCCCTTGCTTCAGTTTCAACACACCTCATAAGAGCGGAAATTCTCCAAGACTCTTGGTCATGGGTAGTATTTTTCCTTAACACGGATTGAGTTAGCAATTTGTGGTCATTTTCTTAGGGTTTTGGCACGTGTGAGTTTAGCACATTTACTCACAGAAATTTTGATATAATTAATTATTAGCTGCTGTTTTGCATATCAGTTGTATTTACCAATGATGGATTGTTTCTTTGTTTTCAGCCAGGTAGGGCTTTTTTGGCGTGCTAAATGCTGTCCTTCCTCCACCTCCTTCTCCTTCTTGGATTCTCGAGTCTATACTGCAGTATTTTAGGATCCTTCCCTTATGTTCAAGCTGTAGATATTATAGGCTCTTCCTGTTGGGTATTTATTGCTTTCGATGTCTCTGATTTCTAGCGTATTGCTTCTGATTTGCTATAGACAGGCGGTGAAAACAAATGAACTTACTAAAATCGAATCTGAAGTAGGTCCTGGGTGTAAAGACATAAAGGCTTCTTCAGTGAGCAAAAAAATTGTGAAGTTTGGTCTGTTCCAAGGTTTTTATCACTGCCTGATAGAGGGTGTGTTTTGGATATTTGAAGTTCCATCATCAGTGCCCTCTGCCCTCTGGGTATGCGAGGATTTTCTTGTATTGCCTACACACATGATCAGTTCCTATTCAACAGGCTGCTGTAGGGTCTATCGAATGAACTGCACAGTAAGTACATAAAATGCATGAGAAGAAATAATGCATGGAATTTTATTTAGGTCAGAAACACTGAAAAGAAGCATTTTCTTCAGACGTTCTAACCTAATGCTGTAACTTTCTTCAGAACTGAGGTTTCTCACCTCTCCAACCTGAAGGAAGAGCTTTTACCTAGAGAAAAAATATATACTACCTGTTTTGAAACCTCTGACACTACTGCAAAATGTCCATCAGTCATAGTCTTAAAAATATTTATGATTTTCTATCTTTTAGAGACTTTTGCCCATAATTCTGTGGTACTATTTTAAACAGAGGGGTGGAAGCAGCCGGCTTGCCATTGGCTTCCCTGCTCCCTCACTGATATAGCAGCTACACTTTTTTATTTCCTCATAAAACTTTATCATATAATCAGCATAAGGTCAGGAGAAGTTGAATCAAGCAATGAAACAGTCTCAGGAGATGACTGTAAAGGAAACACTTCTAAGGCTTTAAAAAAAATCTTTCTCATCTGTGGATGACTCAGAAACTTCAGTTTTGGGTAGCATTCAAGAATTCTGTGCCATGTTGCCTCCCACATCTTGTGAGGGGAACATAATTAGGTTTAACTTTTGGGTGACACATTTGTTTTCTATCAGCTCATGGTTTGTAACCCAGTCCTTGGTGACAGTACCTTTAGACCCTCCTCATGTCTGCACAAATGAGCAAGCTTACCTCATCCCTTAAAGCCCTATGAGGAAATTCTTCTTTCAGAGTAAATTTACCTTTAAACTAAGTTCTACAATGCAGTTTCAAAATAAAGCAGTTGTAGGATTCAATGTTTAGTTTTCAGCCGGAAGAAACTAAATAAGTAAATAGTGAATAAAGTGTTTCAAAGACATCATGTGAGTTATTGGCAAATGGCGATCTTGTTTGACCTTGAAACCATTTAGCTGTATCATGTAGCATGAACAATATTGAAAAATCTTCCTCGTTATAGTCCCAGATACTCTCCATTAAAGCTCTTTGTATTTATCTTTAGACACCACTTTTCATGCTCTTCCTCTTGTATTGACTTGTAATCTGAACTACTTAGAAAGCTGAGGCAGGAAAATTGGAAATTCAAGTCCAACATGGACAGTTTGGTGAGGACTTAGCTCAAGTAAGACAAATAAACAAACAAAGAAACAAACAACAAAACCAGAGTTTTGATGTAGCTAAGCGGTAAGATTTTTGCCTAGCATGTACAAGGCTCAAGGTTCAATACTCAGTAATGAAAAAGAAAAAAAGTATTCAGCATTCTATGAGATAGTTAAGAATATCCAAGTTTAAATTGTAACATTTCCTAAGTTTGTTTATATATCTGGCAAGTATCTAAATCATATACTAATTTTTTTCTTATAAAATTGCAAGTGTGTAAAAACATCCAAGCTCCTAAATAAAAATTTAAATGTCCAATCTATTTAAATTTCACATCTCTGGTGTTTCAGTGGTTATATTGGGAGCCAAACCAAGCCTAGTCTAACACTTGTTTTGACTTACCAGAGGACATGAACACGCTTGCTACCAAGGTAGTGGCATGCTAGTCTTGCCCTTGGGTTTTATCCCAACTGAACAGATGTGAGCATTTGAAGGTCCTGTCTTTGATCTGTGAAAAAAGTTCCCCTGAGTGCTGGAGACTAAGAAAGACGAAAAGTTAGAGAAAAGCGGACATGTAATATGATCCTTATCTTTGTGTGGCTGCCTTTGGTTAGAGGCCTCTTTCCTCCCTATTGGTCCTCCTAATCAAGAGTCCCCTCCCCCTTTAATAATACCAAATCTGGTCTTTTCTGTTCTAATGTGTTTCATTTATTATTCTTTATCGTTTATAGAGATGCATATCAAATAATGCAAAGAGTCAACTTATAAAAAACTGCATTATAGAAGATAAAGTCAACTCTGGGAGCGTTACAAGCCCAAAGCTCATAATCAGATTTTATTTGCTGTATTGAGCTGATACTCAGAAACGGAGATGGTGTTCAACTCATTGTAAAACTCTCAAAGACCATAATTAATTATACTTGAAAAACAAAGAGTGAAATATATTTATTGCATTTATGACAGGAAAAGCCTTTTTAAAGCTAAATGACTGAATAGTCAGACTGATAAGAAAATAAGAACATATTTAGAATGTCTCTGTACTAAAATAATGAAAGATTGGCCCTAACGTTTATCTGGATAGTTCTGTGAATGACCGACTGCTAGTATTATGTAACACCATTCAATTTTTAAGTATGCATTTAGAAACATGTCAGCTGTTGGGGCTGGAGAGATGGCTCAGTAGTTAAGAGCACTTACTGTCTTTGCAGAAGGTTCCCAGCATCTACTTGGTAGCTAACAACCATTAGTAACTCCAATTTCAAGGTACCTGATGTCCACTGGCCCCTGTGGCCACTGCCTGTATGTGGTGTGGGTGCCTACACATGCAGGCAAAGCACCCACATGCATAAAATAAAAATAAATGCATCTTTTTTTTTTGAAAGTAAGGAAATATGTCTGTTGTTTAGTCCTATTTTGGTCAGAAGTGTCTGGCAGTAAAAGTGTTCCAGTTCCCAGTAAAAGAACAAACTTCTAAGAATCAGCAGCGGATGAGGCAGAAATGGCAGTCTCTGTTCTAGAAGTAGAACGACAGGCAGCTGAGGATGCTGGGAACTGACCACGGGTCCTGTGCGAGAACAGCAAGTGCTCTTGACCAACTGAGCTGTCACTCTATTTCCTTTCTCTTTTTCAAAAAGAGATCTTTCCCCTGCCTCCATATACCTCACTGCGAACACCCCGTCAGTTTGCTTTTGCAATAAACTTTGGAAGAATTTAACCTTCTTAGAGCCTTTGCTTATCTTCCTGTTTCCTCTTGGACTGGCTGAAAGATACCCTGGAATTCTATTACAAAAAAGGGGAAGCTAAAGAGGGAACAAATAATTAGAGAGGACACAGAGAAAGCCTCCTTGAGCCTTACTTTCAACTTCATTCTAAAACACAGCCAGCTGCTAGCTTCACCCCTGCCTACATCTTCCTTCCCCGCTTTCTCGCCATTCAGAGACTCCTTATGTCCATGACTGAGTCAGAGTTTTAAGGCTGCTGACCTAAACTTTCCATCTTGCACAGAACCATAAACTACCTCTTTGCTCAGGCAGCAAAAATCCCACAGATCATACTCCCAAACTCCTGTTTCCTGATGGTCATGAAGAAAATTATGAAGTCATACAAGATCAGTCTGGGATAAGTAACAATGATTTATCCTATAAAACGAAGAAAGCATAAAATGAGAGAGAGAGTACAAACTATTCTCTGTTTCATTTCTGTTATTTTTGGGTTGCTCTTCCAAGGTACTAAAGAGCTGTGGAAGGCGACCCAGTAGAATGTATGTGAGATTAAACGTCTTTCCCAAGGCTACCTCTTCTTAGAGCTTGGTTCACTGTTTTGGCTTGGTTCACTGTGTGGACTGTGGAGGTAGTTGTATTACCTCAACAGCGTTCATTTAACTTGTACCTCAGCTGCAGCTAGAATTTAAAGCAAACACATACTTTGCTGAGTTGGAAACGTTTTTACACTCATTCCTAAAATTCTACAGGTTTAAGCTAATATGGTTTGCAAATTACTTTGTTCAATGAATTATTTATCTTCTCTCCAAAACCTTTGAGAAACAAATAAAAAACTCTTCTTAAGGTCCCTGAAAATGACCCAAAAGGCGCCATTGAATACTCATTTTCAGTCTGTCTAATCTTGGATGATGAAATATTTGAAAACACCTAAACATCACAAGCAGAGAATTCACAAAGTCCTGGATTTTGGTGTTGCTCATCCTCCAAAAGTTCAACTTCTATGTCCCACACTTTCTTCTGAAGGGAAGGGAGCCTGCTAGCTACATTCCAATCAGAATTATTGGTTGGCATGTGCAATTCCTCATTTATTGACCAATCACTGTCTTTCTCCAAGAGACAACTTGGATGCAAACTAGAGCAGATCATTGGAAAGGAAGAGCAAGAAGCAGTTGCTTCATTTGAAATGAAAGATTCATGTCTCTTGCTTTGAGGGGACCTTATCTTACTGATTCTTACTCTTCCATGTTTAAATGGCTGTGTTTCCATTGTATTCCAGAAGATACAGTTGTCAACATCAAATACTTCACAACACCATAAGATTTTCAGAATGGAAGCTCTGATTTGCAAAAACATGTGTGAGAAACTGATTGAGAAATTGATGTATCATCAAGCTACCCAAGGCAGATTAATATGGATTAATAGATAATTACCTAAGATCTTTTTAACTAATAGTTAATGAAATATCATAAACCTACCCTCATTTATTGTCACTGTGAAATGGGTCAGTCATGTTTTTTGTTTAAATAATTCATTTATTCACTCAACAAGTAGTTGCTGAAATTACTTTTTAGTTAAGCACACAAAAGACCCAAGTGTGATTAACACTCATGTATTGGATTCAAAGACTTTACAAATAGTGATTTAAAACAAAAACAAGTAAAAATACAGTGTAATCCACAGGCCTGTGTGCCTGTATTAAGATATCTCGTCAGAGTTCTTCCAGAATCCTTCCAGAGTGGATATTTGTCATTCTTTTTGTCCATTTCATATCTAAAATCCTTCCGTTGTGAATCTTGTTAGAAGGAGAAGCTCCTCTGTTGTTAGGAAAGTTACATGTGCTGGGTCTTTCTTTTCCAAACTCCTTTGCTGCTAGATTCTGAGCATATAATCTGGGTTACTCTATTCACATGTCTCCGTTGTTTACCTTGGGCTGGGAGACCTCCAGGAAATGATAGGCAGTAGCAGTAGTGGTCAGATAGCACATTTGTCTCTGAGGACCATGGAAGTAGAACATCAGTATCCTCACTAAACATGTCAATAGTGTTCCTGTGGGCTACCTACTCTAAGTCTAATTTCTGCTTGCATCAGGTAGTATCCGGAATTTTATATACATTGGAAAATAAAGATCCACTTTTGGGAGGGAGTGGGATACTTGCTTTGTGTTTGAATGTGATGACCTAGGTTTCAAACTGTGAGAATATGTAAAACATTTTTTTTTAAATTTAGATATAAAATGTTCCCCATAAGCTCATATGTTCAAACACTTGGCCCTCAGATTCTGACATGGTTTTGTGAGGTTGTGGAATCATGAGGAGGCAAAGCTTAGCCCGAGAATGATGAAAACCACACTTTGAGGATTTCAGCAAAGCCCCACCTCTGATCTGAACTCTTCTGCCTGGGTGTTGCCATGTAACAAGTAGCTGCCTCACACTCCTTCCACTCTGGACCAGGCCCTCTCCACCAAGATATATTCTGAATCCTCTGGACTGGGAACCAAATTAATTCTTCTTTCCTTAAATTGCTTCTGCCAAGTGTTAAGTCATGGTGATTTAAGTCTAACAGACACAGTTTTATATAGGCATCACTTAGGTCCTTGACCTTAGGTTCCTAGCTCTTTTACTATGGCATTTTAAAGCTAAATTTATCAGAAATACTGACAGGCTTAAAATTAGTATTGCTGCTGATCAAAGGAAGCTAATAATCTTTAAATACTGCTGGATTTGCCACTGTGTTTAGACATTGTCTTGAAAGGTCAGTTGGATACTCTAAGATAAACCCTGTCCAGCATTTGTGACCTTTGTTGTTGTTGTTTTGTTCTCTCCTTCGGTTATTTTTTTAAAAATTGGCTTTAGCTCAGCAACTATTTTATCATTTTGCATAATTTTAAGATAATCACACTGGAGCCTTGGTGTTGGACATGACACGGTGTCTGATGAAAACCTACCTGAAATGATTTTCAGTCAGTCCTAAGGTAATTCCAAAGCCAGGGACACCAGAGAGATGTGGAAAGTTACTGTCTCAACGGAAACTCTCTAAAGCTTCCGAAGACCATCTCATTCAGCCAGTTATGAATTTAATTAGAACTCTGATTACTGCTGTATTGACACTGGTGCTAAATTTTATTTCTTATTCAGCGAAAGGTTATTGACATAGGCAAAATTTTTACTGTTATTTAATATAAGGATTTTTTCCTCATTTTTATTAGTGCTTTGAGAATTTCATATAATATGTCTTGATCATAGTCATCCCTACTTCAATTTCTCCCATACCCCCACCGCTTTCCCTACCCACCCAACTTTGTGCCCTCATTTGTTTTAAAAAGCCATAAGGTCCAAATGGGCCTGCCCTTATACTCATAGATGAGTGCTTTTCCATTGGAACATAGTTGAACTATCAGGGGCTATATTCTTAAAAGTGGGCAGCTCTACCTCTCCCAATAGTTATTTATTTCTAATAGCTATTCAGCTAAGGGTGTGGCTTTTTGCCCACGTCCCTTCTCCATGCTGGGATATGATCTGGCTTGGTCTTTCACAGGTCTTGTGTATACTATCCCAACCATTGTGAGCTCATATGTACAACTCTCCTGCTGTGTCTAGGAAGTAGTTTTCCCATAGCTCTTCTATGCTGGAGATGTCACTGTTCGAGATTTCAACTCATACTACAGATCTACAGTAATGAAAACAGCATCGTAGTGGAATGAAGACAGACATACTGACCAACGGCATAGCATTGAGGACCCACATACAGGCATACTCCTATAGTCATCTGAATTTTGAGTAGGAGGAAAGCAACACACATTGAAGAAAAGACACCATCTTCAACAAGTGGTGTTGGCCAAACTGGGTAGTTACATGTAGAAGAATTAAACTGGATCCTTATCTTTCATCCTGTGTAATCACTACTTTCTACAGGGAATGAAACTAGTCCAGTGTCTTTCAAATGGCTGTGGTGTGCTATATTTTTGTAGTTTTGATGTTTCCCAGTGATATTAGTGAAGCCAAGAACTTTTCAAATACTGAATTTGTGTGTTTCCTTTGGAGAAACAATTATTCTACTCTCTGCCCATTTTAATGTGGTTACTTTCTAGTTGAGTTTGACGAATTTTCATCCATGTCTAGCTTGTCATCTGCTATTCACTATTTGTTTGGTAAGCAGTTTTTTATTCTGTGGGTTGCTGTGTTATATTATCTTTTCTCCCCCACTAATTTTTTTTTGCTTTCTTTGTTAATTTCATACATCTTGATACTGCCTTTTGATACACAGTTTTAAAATTTGTCTGGGGGGGGCTGTGTTTTAATGTTTATTTGCTGCATTTATTTTGCAATTTTTATAAAAACGATTCTAACTAGCCTGAGACGATGTTTCATAATTATGATTTGTATTTTCCTGACAATCAGAGATAATGAACTTCAAGTTGCCACATTCAAGAAATCATACTCAAATTCATTTTTTTTCTTTCACCCAAGATTACGCTAGACTTAGGTCTCACATTTATGTATTTGATTCACACTAAACTGATTTTTACCTACAGAGCTAGCTAAAGCTCCATCTTTATTCTTTTGACTGTGGATATCATTTTTCCAACACCATTTGTTAAGAGCGTTCTTGGCGTAGCCTTGCTCTTGGTGTATGTGTAACTAATTCTTCAACTACATATGTAAAGTTTTATTTCTGAGTTTGCTAGTCTAGTCTTGCAGTCTCTGTTTATCTTTATGCCAACTCCATGCTGCTCTGATTAATTTATTTCTACAATAAGTTTTGAAATGAGGAGGTATGAGATCTCTACCTTTGTTGCTTGCAATATTGTTTTCACTGCTATTGCTCAATTCTTTGATATTCTGTCTGAATTTTTGGATGGGTTTTATTACCTCTGGGTAAAATAATAACTTGAGTATCACTAATCATCAGGAAAATTCAAGTCATATTTATGAAAATATCATCTCAGGCTAGTTAGAATTATTTTTTATAAAAATGGAAAAAGTAGATGCAAATAAATGCTAAAATAAAAATAAATTAGTACAGCTACTGCTGTTTGACACTATTTCTTGGAAATATAAACCAAAGGCATTTAAAAAGTACAGATATCAATAAAATTCAGCTTGGTGAACCAGTGAGTTTTGTTAGGGTTACTTACAGAAATATGGGTGAAAACTTACTTAAAGGCCTAGAAATCACTCAAACACAATTGCCCCACCAAAGCCCATCCCATCATGGGCGACATCTCACAAAAGATAGAAACCTAGAGCATATTGTACAATCTGCAGGTAGCAGATAAGGTTGGAAGGTGACATTTTGTGGGCCCATATTTCATATAAGATATTTGCAGGCAGGCTCTGGCCATGCTTAATTTCCTAGGCAGCTACAGACCTGCCAAACAAGCTGCCCGCAAGACAAAGGCCAGGAGGTAAGGCTCCTTCCCCTTTATTGTTGTGTAGATCGCCTGGGAAGAAGTATTGATTCCAAAGCTGGTAAATTAAGTTGTAGGTGTTTCGCTAGCCCATGTCCCCCGGAAAAGGAATATTAATGAGGATTCCACCTTGGTTTACCTGGGGGATAAGAGATGTTTTGGAGAATAAATGTGGGTAGCTCTTCAGGATGGAAGAAGCCTGAGATGCCCTCCCGAGATGACTGTGTGAACTGTGTCTGATTATTTCCATGCGCCTCCGTACCAATATACTTAGGGTAAGGTAAATAGTTTCTATGTTGGGGCCACAGTCCCCGACAACATTTCCAAGTGGTTCAGTTGGTCTGCGCCTCTTCTAGGCAGCTTTGTTTCTACTAGGCATTTCTGCCGATCTGAGAGTGACTGACTCAGCAGGTTTTACTGCTTATACACTCTTGGGGATAGAGGGGCCTAAGGAATCTGGTGAGTTTCAGGGACTTCCTGAAGCTATTTTGTTTGCTTACTTTCTGTCTTAATGAGATTTCCTGCAGAATGGACTATTTCAATCTTTGAGGAAACTGTAGCAAATATTATCATTCTTTAGAAAACTAAACATGTGCCAATCACATTACTTGTTTTTCTACTTTATATAATAGGAACACTAAAATTAAAGCATATGTACATGAATTAATTATAATTTAACATGTAGAATACTTTGACTTTAGAGTTTATTCTCAGTAAAATCGCAGTCACGTGGAAGATATTTAGTCATGTATTTCTTAACCCAATTCAGAGTCATTATGGCTTTTCATAGAAAAGTAGAAATATAACTTGGTCAAATCAAATACAACTACAGTGGTCCACAGACTATTTATTGATCTTTGTGGTGAAGAGTCAGACACCATATTACTTTAGCATTTCATATTATAATCTTTTTGTGCAAAATCCTTATTTCCCTTAAAATACATATTACAATACATAAATAGTGAATACTTTACCATAATTTCTATAATCACACTTTAATGATAAAATGTTATTAACAGTGATCCCAGAGTCAAAATAAATATATTGTTATAGATGGCTAACTTCATGAAAAATCATATTAAAGTGGATGTGGAAATAATTAGGAGTTATTTATAACAGATGATTTCACCTAGAGGGTTTGAAATGAAAAGAAAGGGAACATGGTATAAGTGGGTAAGAAACAAAGAAACCAAACAAAAAACAAAGAAGAAAAAAAACCCTGATTGTTGATTGTTTTTCTTTAAAGACAAAGTGGTCTGAAAGCAGACTATGAGTGTTTCAAGTGAGATACAAATGTGGGAGGTCTCCTGGCAGCCCTGGGAGCCAAACCATTACCCAGTGAAAAATGAATATGAGACATTTATAGCTGCTGAGGGATTCCCTGCAAGAGACCTGGACCAAGGCTTTGCCTGAAGGTTATGTGAAGGCTTTGTCATTCAAAGTCAGTACCCCTGACAGACTGATCCTCAGTAGGACTGGACCAAGCTCCAGCAGATAAACAAAGGGACAAGATATATGATAGAGTGTGAGGAATACTTCTCCTGAGTCAATATTATTTTTCCAGATAAATCACATGTGATGTGAACTCCCTTCAGTCAGGGTCACTGATCATGCTGTAAGGATTCTCATCATCAATAGCTACAACTGGATGACATGTGTGAACTACAGGACCCAGTGTGAACATCTCGAAAGAGGACTAATTGCTAGATTAGGAATATACTCATTTTAGCTCCACACAATGTCCTAATTTGATCAACTATCATTGTCAAGATACACAGTATTATGTAAGGTTTGTAATTTTTAAAAATTAAACTCATCCTCACAGACCAGAGGTTTGCTGTATCAGAAGACAGTAATGAGGATAATGTTCTGGAGATTTTGATACTATTCTCTACCTAGAAGTCACTTTATTAATTTGAAATGTCAACATTATTGGAAGATTAGGGATTTCTCAAGATGATTATGATGAAGCACAAACTCTAATTTGCAGTGTGTGTGTATGTGTTTACACTCGTGAGTTTCAAAGTCCTCAGATTTTTATGTGTTTTCAGTTTGATTATGAAAAATCTCAATTCTGCATTCACCTCCTGAAACTCATTCCTTCTTCCTTAACTTTTACCGTGTTAGTAAATGACTACTCTTTTTGTTTATCAATTCAAAAATCTTACAGTCATAACTGAATTTTAATATTTTAATTAAAAGTTTTTTATCCCTTCTAGATTTTTGTAATATACATTATGTACAGGACACTAATGTCATCTGTAGTCCCCCTACCATCAATGCCACACCATACTCTACTGCTCCTAGATAGTCATAACTTAGTGTACCCATTGACCAGTCTTTCCTCACCCTCCCTTTTCCTTAGTGCCTGTTATTACCACCATTTAGCACTTTCTTTAGTAATTGACAAATTATTATAGTTTCTGAGTCCAGCACTATGAATATATCAAAATTCAATATATCTGTACTCTCCATAAACAACCAATTAGAAAATTCAATTTAAAAAAGTTGTTTTTTACTACAACATCAACAACATAAAAATACAAATGCGTGGGCATAAATCCAACAAATGATGATCAAGATGTTGGTGTGATGAGCTCTAAGAGGAGAAGATGCTTGTGCTTTGAAATACTCAATATCGTGCATGCAACATTTCTTTTGAAGATGATGTATGGCTAGATACATTTCTAGCTAAAATCTAATTAAGAGAGTGGCTTTGTTTCATGCAACTTGACAAGCTGATTCTAAAATATCTTTTGCAAAGCAGAACATTTGAAGAACTGAGGATTGAAACCTGTCATGAGCTAAGAAGACTTACTGCAGTAGCTCAGCGATTATGTGGTGATGGTAATGCGCAGTGATTAGCATTAAGGCACAGATGACAAACACCACCAGCAGAGCCGAGAAGACCAAGAACTGTCTATTCATACATAAAATCAGATAACTGAATGAACTGACATTGTAGAAAGTGAGAGAAAGGAGGACCAGGCAAAGATTGACCAGTCTTTTAAGCCCTAATACACATGGACAAAACCTAAAGTATATTTTTACCCCACCCCAGACATAGAAATAAAACTGGATAGCTCAAAATTTGTGTTAAATGCAAAATTTTGTATTCAAGTGAAAACATATAAAATAAATTTTATAATCCATGGAGTAGGAGGTAACACTTTAACTAAGATTTAAGATCCTAAGAGAGAAATGATGGGAAGAACTCACCAAGTTTTATTTCATTAGAAGTGAATGTCTAATTATCAAAAGACATGGTAAGAAAAATCAAAGCATGAAGCCAAGGGAGGATATTTCTCCTCATATGTTGGTTAGAAATGAGAAACAAATCAGATAAGCATGATCAACCCAGTAGAACAATGGAACTTAATCACAATCTGGGTGTCCTTGTAAGAAGGCAGAGTGGTGGCCATGATATAGAGGAAAATGACTCAGTTATGTCTGATTAAGGAGTTGCAGCAAGAAGCCACAATAATACAACTCTTCCACAAGAAAATGTCTGATAATGATTTAGTAAACTGAAAATATCTATCATTGATAAACCCAACCCTCTAATTTTGAACTGGAATGGGAGCTGACATTACCATTTTGAAGAATAATGGGTATCATCTAGTAAAGTTAAGAGTTGGTGACTCTGATTTTAGATGTATGATCTGAGAAATTTTTGAACAAGGTGTGTTGGTTTGAATGACAATCTTCCATAGGCTCATAAGTTTGAATACTTGGTTCCCAGTTTACGGAACTGTTGGAAAGTATTCGGAGGTAAGACCTCATTGGAAGAGGTGTCACACAGGGGGTGGGCTTTGAGGTTTCAAAAGCCCATGTCATTCCCAGTTAAGTCTTTTTCTTTTTGCCTCCTGGTTGTTGTCTCAACATGTAACCTCTCTGGTACTGCTCCAGTATCATGCCTGCCTGCCTATCTAATGGCATGCTCATCATGATGGCCACGGGCTCCCTCTCTGGAAATACTAGCCCCTAATTAAATGCTTTCTTTTGTAAGTTGCTTTGGTTATGATGCTTCTTCATAGCAGTGGAAAAATAGCTAAGACGGAAATGTTCAAGAGACACTAGCCGCAAGGCTTATACAAAACCACCAGATTTTACATCCTGATTGTAGGCTAACAGAATAGTTAGAGGTCTTCTAGATATAGGCAGAAAAATACAGATTTTCAAGGTGTAAGCAGATAACATTCAGTATTCACAGCAGAAGCATCAGGATGAGCAGCAACGTAGTTCCACAGTCTTTATACTAGTTTAATGCGGGCCCATGCTGTGTATTGGCTGCACAAGCAATGGAAGTTCATTATAGAGAGGAACCAGGTAGAAGATGCTGGTTTTATGTGAAGACTTCTGGAAAACTTGCCCATGATCCTTTCTTGAGAGTGGCATGATGATATTAAGCAGGGAAGTGAGCAGAGATTTCTAGGGAAAAGATGGAGGTGTTTTATATCTTTATTACTCTGAGAGAGGGATGCCTCCATATTTATTATTAGAGAATGGAAATAAATTAACTCATAAGCAAGTGACTGTCTCCATCTTTCCAGGGCTATTTGCTTAAACAAATATCCCTGAAATGATAAGACGAGAACAAACTGGCTCTTAGTGCCTAGATGTTTGGCCATGAGAGAGAGATTAATGGAGCAATGTAGCCCAGCAGCACATAACATGGTTTATAACAGCAAAGCAAAATGAAAGTCACAGGCTTCAGGTGAGGAGCCTGGGCAAGCGTGATAGACTACATAAACTACTTGAACAAAGAAATACTATGCATGTGTTAAAAGGGAATCAAACTTGAGCTTTTGGGGTCACCCTTGAATCTTGTGTTAAGGGGAAAAATGAAGGGTTTACATCTATCAGAGTTCAGAAGTGAGGAAAAATAGCAAAATCCTTAATAATAGACACAAGACATAAAATCACAGAGGAAACCAGAATGATTAGCATGGAATATTGTTTCATTCGGAAGGAAACATGTGGGCATATAGTTAGGGAGCCTCATACAGGCTACTCTAAAGGTTTGGTTGCTTTGTATTTCTTAAGAAGGGAAACACTGTTCTTTTTATTAAAACAATTTAGCTGAGCATATAAAGTAGCATGCAGTCCTTTCCATGCGTGATATAATTCATGATTAAGATACAATTATAAAATAAAGTTCAAAGGTGAGATTGTAAATTGGGGGAAGGAGATAGTGGAGATTTCCAGATCAGTGTTTACTATAAGCCGTGGTTGTCTAGTGGAGTTTCCTGTGGTTATTAAATAGTGCTGTGGTCACTGAGCGTGGCAGACACATCACTAGAACAGGGAGACGGCTTAGGCGAGTGGAATCACATTCTTTATTCTGCTTCAAACCCATGAGTGAGTAATCCGAGCCCCACAGGCTATTACGTGTTGTTTCTCATGACACCGTATTCCTTTAACATCACTTAATTAGTATTATTATTACAATTGTATTGCTTTTAAAAGTGTTTATTCATTCTTATTTGTGTATGTGCGTGTGTGTGTACATGTGTGTGCGCATGTGCGGGTCTCATGCATGTATACATGTGAGTGTTAGTGCTTGTCTTATATCCCTGGAGCCGCAGTTACAGCTGGTTCTGAGTTATCTGAAATGGGAGCTGGGAACTGAACTTGGGTCCTCTGTAAAAGCAACACATACTCTTAACCACTGAGCTGTCTCCCAGTCCTGTATTCTTTACTTCCTTCTGTCCACCCAAAAGCTGCTTCATGGAAAAACATTCAGTGGAGTGAATTATTCCAAAAAATGAGAAAAATGCACTGACTCTTTAGCAATTCAAAGAAAAAAAAAGGTCTCCATCTACTTTGAGCCAGAAACACTTAAAACAATCCAGTGGTCTCCACTTTCCACAATGGTAGCTACTACATTCGTGGTATTCAGATTTAAGTCACGTAAGAATTGAAAACTATGGTTTTGTTTCTCATTTGCACAGGCCACATCTTACAATAGTTTCTAGCTGCCTTCTGCCCCAGGCTTCTGCTACTCCAAATATGCTGCTTCCTCCAGTGTACCAAGCCTGCCCTGCCTCCCCTCTAGCCCCTCCAGATGCTCCTTCATCTTTCCAAAGCATTAGTCTCTAGTCATATCATTGTTGTTTTCATATTTGCGTGGTGATCACGTTAGTCAGTTTTTTTGTGTCTATGGCAGACATCCGAGAGGAGCGGTTTAAATGGGAAAGCTCAGCTTTGCTTGTGGTTTCAGGTGCTCCAGTCCTGGGAGGTAAACGGCCTCTGTTGTTCTTATGATAGGGAAGAAATTTCACGGCAGAAGGACATGGGAGAAGATGATGGTTCATCAGATACTGCCAGAAAACTGAGAGGATCCACATGAAGGGTTAGGAATAAGATACAGCATTCAAGGCATGTCTCTGCAGCCTGCTCCTTCCCACTAAGCCCCACCTTCCATAATTCTTCCCACCATTCTATTCTGATTTAGAATCCAGTGATGGATTAACCCATTTCTTAGGCCAGAGTCTTCGTGAGGGAATGCCTCTGGAAATGCCCTCACTGACACACTCGGAGGTGAGTTCAACTAATCTCAGAGGCACCAAGCTGACAACCAAGAACAAGTGTCACAGTTACTGGCACAGTACACCCAGTTGCCTCTCTCCTATTCTATACTGTAGTGAAGATATCCCCAGTAAGGGGACACCCTCCAGCAGACGCTCCCCACCAAGAGAAGACTCCAGTCGACTTCGGCTGCACAAGCAAGAGGCGTTTATTAGTTTGTTACACAGGCCTGCGGATGCTGCAGCAATCGGGTTGCTGAGCATGCCGGGCTCAGAGAACAAAGCAGTTTATATAGGATTTGGGGGCAGGCAGCTTTAGGGTACCCAGGAACAAGTATTTCATTGGTTAATTCATATAGAGCATAGGGTTATTTTGGGGCACAGTGATTTGTTTCACTTTGGATTTCACAAAAACAGACATGACGAGGACACCGTGTTTGGCAGGGTCTTACTGCCCTTCTTTATCCCTCCTATTTTGGCTATCCCGGGTGGGCTAGCTGGTGAGTCATGGGTCATGGTGCCCATCTGTTGCTCCCCTTTATCTTTTGGTCCTTGACTGACTAGGAGGGTACCTAACTTTGACTTTATTTCTTTTATTTTTTAATTCTTTCAGTAGGCTCCCAGGAACAAAGAACACATAGCTCCGTGTGATCACATCTGTACTCTTTACTAGAGTAGAGAGTAACTTAGTGGTTACTGGGTAAATATTCAGGGGCTTAAAGCATAATTGTTCATACACTAAACATGGATGAATGCATTTGACCCTGTTGGGACCCTTGGCTACCAACCACCCTTTTTACTATTATTGCTTAGTTTAGACTCATTTAGTGTCCATGATATCGTAATACACAGCTTCTTGCCTTGTTTCTGTTTTAGGGTCTTTCTCTCCCCTGCCTTGCACAGTTTTATGTTGTACATGAGTCACAGCTCTGACCGTGTCCCTCCTTCACCAAATAATTCCCACTAACTCCTCACTGCTTGTATTGCAAAGGTCAAAGTGTTTAATGAATGCCAGTACAATTTCTGCTCGGTAGTGATAATGTACTTCCTGGTTACATCTCTTATTACTCTTATTCTTCAAATTTCCACCCCAGTAACCCGACTACATGCACCATAGTGCTCTTATCCCATGGAACATGCTTTCTCACCACTCAATAAAAACAGTCATGCTTCAAGGCTCAACTTGATTGCCCCTTCTTCATAAATACTGCCTGGATGCTCCTGGGGACAATGCGGTTTCTTCCCCTGGCATTCTGAAAGGACTTTGTTTTTGCCTTCTCAGACACTTGTTCTATTTTCCCTTCTGTTAAGGATATTTTGGTACTTGTAAGTCAGAGATGAGTTGAGAATGGATCTTATCCATCCTTTTTATTCTTCAGAGCACCTTGCCCAAATGTGCTCAGTAACTGGTGGTGAATAGAATGCTTTAATCAACTATGTCTAGAATCAAGTTCTCAGCTATTTCCCTCCAAATCTAAAACTATATATGTGGTGACCATACCCCAAAACCTACTGCTGATTTTATTGATGATTTTAATTCTTAGGCTTAAGAGTATCTCTCACTTATATTTTATAAAAGTCAAGGCCATAATGAATAAGAACCACTAATGTTCAGCAGGGGACACAATTGAAGCTACAGATCCCATCTCCATGGGTTTAAGGCCAAACTGGTTTATGTAAGGTGTTCCAGGCCGGTCAAAGCTACACAGAGAGACCATATCTCAGGAAGACCCCTCTCCAAAGTGCAGACCCTAAAGCATTTACAAGCACAAGAGGCTCCTTAGGTGGTTCTGAGTTTGTCTTCTGTATTATTTTGAATGCTTCGAGTATGAAGCGGTGACCCAAGGACGGAGCCGTTCTTTCTGCTCTGTTTTATAACAGAGACTGTTTCTTTCTGCTCTGTTTTATAATAGAGACTGTTTCTTTCTGCTCTGTTTTATAATAGAGACTGTTTCTTTTGGACTCTGCTCTCTAACATTCATCACTCAGAGAAACAGGTGTTCGCATGAGCATGCAGCACTCACAGTTTAGATTGTCCTTCCATTTCTTTGTTTCCCGTGTGACCTGGGGAAAGTAATTTTGCCTGTTTCTAAGTATGTCACTCGACTTGCAGAAAAATGTGTGTAACTGGAAATTATGTTAAACAAATAAACCTGACAGAAAGACAAATCCTGCTTGTTTTCTTTACTATGCTCTCTCTCTGTGTCTCTGTTTCTCCTCTCTCTATATATAAATATATATATATGTGTGTGTGTGTGTATACATATATATGTATGCAGGTATGTATAAAATGTTTGAATATCAGTATGTATGATATATAGTAATAATATATATATATATATATATATAACATGTGAGTGTCAGTGTGTGTGTGCCTATAAGCACAGTTCTAGATTGTAAAAGGTATAAAAGACATCTTAGGGGAAAGGAAAATGTATGACATGAAGAGTATTTCAGTAAAAAAGGTACCATAAAGAAAGGGGTCAGAGTAATGGGAGAGGGTATTTGGTCAATGAGATGATTATGATTAAGAATGAAGTATAATGATATATATATATATATGAAAGACCATATTGAACCCCATTGTTTTGTATGCTAACTTAAAAACAATTTATAAACAGCAACAATAAAAGCACAAGTATTAACTGGTCCATTTGTACTCTGCTGTGTTCCTGGGGTCTGGAATGGAATGCAGAGGGGGAGAAGGAGGAGGAGAAGAAGGAGGAGTTCATTCCTCCATTAGTAACTTGGAGATATTTTATTTGAATAAGGATCCAGAGCTTCCATGACTCACCGATGGTACACTTATCAATTCTATTTTCCACTCCCTCTGAAGCTACCCTAGTGTGTCATGGTGAATTCTACCAGCACCATCAGTGCTGACAGGATAGCAAATGCTGTGATGAAGTTTTAAGAGCTCAGTATTCCGTGAAACTTATTGGTCTATATCAATCTGTTCCCCAAAACTCTCTCTGGGTAAGCAAGACTCCAGATAAGTTAGCCGTAGACACACACAGAGAGACATCTATGCCCTTGCCACGACTAGGCATAGTCAAACATCATAAGAGATTAGTCTCTCAGCTAGAAATTTGCTTTTGTGAACCCCCCAGGATGAAGGGAGGGCACCTTCACATCTGCTGTGGAGCATACACACCTTGGCTAGTCCTTCAGGTCAACAGTCATGGAGTATTGTTTCAGCCTGAATGAGCCTCATGTGGAAACTTCCTCCGAAATATGAGCCCAGAGCCATATTGAGTGTCATCTGCAAGTGACAAGAATTTTATCTGCTCATTAGCAGGGTTAATTGGCTCCTTCCAGCAGCTTTACTTCAAATTGTGCTTTCCCAGGCATGAGTGAAAAGACCGGGAAATGCAATCAGTCACTAGGAAAGCTACACATACCCTACCTAGGACGACTGTGTTCGCCCAGTAAAACAATGTGAGCAAAACCTGTCCCAGTGACCTCAGCATCATTTCCCAGAGACCTGAGAGAAACCACACATGGGGCTCAGCAATCAGGACATTTCACGGGTGGCCTCCTTCTCAGGCCCCGAACCGTTCCTCTGCAGTCACATATTGTGATTCATTTCCTCCCCAGAGGTGCTCTATTCTTCAGCTGAAAAACATTGATATGAGGCAACAGTTCTTTCTATTCTGACGGACAGTTCTGTATCCTGAGTGGATGGAGATTATTGACATGGGCAGAGGGTGAATCAGGGGCATCTACCTAGATTTTTTGCCTTTTGCTGGCATAGCGGGAAAATTGCATCAAACTACAGATAAATACAAGGTTTCTTTTCTTATTTATCAATGGATAAATAAATAAATTAGGACCTAATATTTCCTTTTTGCTCACTTAAAACTTTTTAATTGATATAAAATAATTTTACACATTCTTTGTATATTGTATGGCATTGCAATTTGTATAAAATGTAATGGAAAGTTTGGGGTAATTGGTATATCCATATTTCAATCATACTGATTTTAATTTGTGTGTGTGTGTATGTGTACAGTTGATGGAACACTGAAAGTTCTTTTTCTAGTTTTGGGGGAACTCATTCTTTATTAAACCCACTAAACAGTAACCTGTTTTCAATTCCTGCATTTCCTGGCCACACCATTCCAATTTGTTTCTGTAAGTTTATTTTAGCTTCCTTGTATGAGTGAAATTGACTCAGTATTTGCTATTCCATGACTTGCTTATGTCACTAAACAATGTTCAATGTGTTCTTAAATGTTTGTCAGAGGGAGAATTTTCTTTTCTAAAGACGAAGTAAAAAATTCTCACTATCTTGTGTATACCATCTTCTTACTCCACGTACCAGCCAATGAACATTTGGGCTGTTTTCCTTTCTTTGCTACTACAATGAACACAGTGTACTTGCCCCTTTAAGACACTGATATCATTTCATCTACACTTATACTCAGATCACATGCTCTATTGTTCTTATTTCAGCATCATAAGATCTGTATGGTTTTTATTTACTGTTTGATTTTAAAAATATTTTTTATTTATTCTTTGAGAATTTTATACAAGTATGCAATGAATTTGGTCACACCCATCATCTACTCCCCTATTCATCTCCTTAGATGTTTTACCACATCCTCCTTCCAACTTCCTTAAGTTTTTTTTTTAAACCTACAGAGTCTAATTAATATTGCCTCTATGTCCATGGACATGGGACCTTGAGCAATCTACAAATATATTAAAGTAAAAAAAAGTCCATCCATGTCCCAATTAACTGTGGCATTTTACATGTCTACCCTCAGTGTGTCAGCATCTCAAATACTTGCATCCTCATGAGGATTTGTCATTTTTAGTGACGGCCATCTGAAGGTGTGAGGTGAGATCTGTGGCTTTGACTCATATTTCATGAAAATTAGTAATGCTGAACATCTTTTTATGTGCCTCTTGATGACATGATACAATTTTAAAATAATACCTATTTGAATCCATTGTCTATTTAAAAACAAACTAGCTTTATGTCTTTGCTATTGTATTGTAGAACACTCATTTATTTTATTTTATTTTTTTATTTTTTTCCATACATTGTTTTGTTTTATTTTTTCCATTCAAGAACATAATTAAAGAAATAAAATTTTTACCTTTCTTCCCCTTCTCCCGGCCCCCTCCCACTACCCCCCCACCCCTCCTCCCTCCCCCTTCTTCCTTGAAAGAAGGCATGGTGCCCTGCCCTGTTGGAAGTCCAAGGCCCACCCCCATCCCTCCCGGCCTAGGAAGGAGTGCATTAAAAAAGACTCGGTTCTCAAAAAGATAATACATGCAGAAGAAATAGGTCCTGGTGTCA